>JARCZZ010009774.1:0-57999 GCA_030323915.1 Brotogeris chrysoptera
TCTTCCGTGTCCCTGCCCCCAGTTTTTACATCCTGGAGATGACATGCTGTGGCATGGAATACCTCTTTGGTCAGTTTGGGTCAGGTGCCCTGTCTCTGCTTCCTCCCAGCTTCCCCTCCTCTCTGGCAGAGATGAGACTCAGAAAGTCCTTGGTCAGACTGAACATTACTGAGCAGCAGCTGAAAACATCAGTGTTATCAGTGCTGCTCCCTTGCCAAAAGTCAAAAACACAGCGCTGCACCAGCTGCTAATAAGGAGAAAAAAAATGACTGCTGCTGAACCCGGGGCGTCCAGCTGTTATCTTTGTGTACAATGATCCAAGTTAATATTTAGAAGGAAATTATTCAGTACTTTTCTAAAAGCCTGGTTGAGCCGTGGATTACAGAGATAGATTCTTGCTGTGCTGTTTATTTATAGAGACCTTTAACAGCTGTGATTTCAATTCTAAATTTATAGGTATTAAAGTGATAACAAGTATTCCATTGCACTGTCATCACCTGAAGTACATTTTCTCATGAAAAAGTATTTATTTTACTACCAGCGACTGAGGTCTTTACAAGTGTCAGGAGCAAGTTAGGAATGTGTAAATAAAGTGGCATTTTGATGGGGTTTTTTTCTTTGTCAATAGGTAACATTCTAAGTAATATTTTAAAGTTTAATGGCAACTTAAATGACCTAGAAGACCAGAATTAGATTACAGTGTCCCTTCTCTTGCAAGCATGAAATGTAATTCTCCACAAATGCACACTGCATCTTGCTTGCTCATGCAACCCACAGTGACAGCCAGGTAATTCCAATTCCTTATGTTCTCTGTTCCAGCAAATCATCATGTAATTTAATGGAGCAGGAAAAGCAATACATGGACCTGATGGTGTATTGTGAAATGTCATTTATTACCCTCTCATAGCAGAAAACTAGTTTCTGCTGGAAATATTAAAGTTTGTCTTTACGTCTGAGCTTTGCTGGACTAAGCTCTGAGATGAAATACAACTCTGGGTGTTGAGTAAGAACCTAAGCTTTTCTTCATAACAGTACCAGGCTCTTTGCCTGGCACCTACCTTATTGCACTCTGAAAATCCAGCCCTCCATACTGTGTGGTAACTCACTGATGCAAACTGGTTTACTCTGCATGAGGCTCAAGCAGCTGTGATCATCTGTTCTGATACCATCAAGCTAAAATCTGGATCTCAAGACACATGAGGCATTAACCCACCATGACCTTTAGACAGTGCCAAAGCATCAGTAGCCGGGGAAATTCCCAGGAAGCTCCAGGAGCAGTTGTGGAAATGTCTGTGGATGATTACACACAGCCTGAGCCCTAAGACCAAGTTGTTTTAAAGCGGGAGCTGTGTGATGAACAGAAGCTGTATTTTTCAAGGACAAAGACAGATGATGGGGCTCTTATGTCTGCCTTCTGCCATTGAAAGAGAAAGAATTGCGTTCTCCATATCCATGCTTGGGCTAACCTCACTGCCTACTCTGTAATGGCCTGTCATCTATCTATTCCAGTTTCTTAATGTTATTATGGCCCAGACTTCCTTTCGCTTCTAGCAGTCTTCAGAATCTCTGCTGTGCTCATTAGCTCTGTTTCCCTTTGCTCTTCAGGTCACTCACAGCTGCATTTGTTCCTACAAATCAGTTTTTTCTGTTCTGTCTGGATTATTAATGCAATTTTTATGTATTAAATCCTGTAGCTTTAAGGATCAGCACAGCAAAGAGGGGCATTTGGGATTCACACGCTGCATCATGTAAGTGGAGGGGCTCCATTGAAATGGGAGGCTAGTTTGTGTCACATTTCCTTTTCTCAAAGTTCATCCTTTCAAACTCCATGTACAAAAAGTATGTAAAGATAATGCATTTGCTTGCAATGCTAACACTTGATCAGGCTGACAGCATGCCCAGCCTCCAGGCTGCCCCCTCTGCCACCAGGTTTCTGCACAAATGTTGGATATTGATTACATGATCACATAACTTTTTCCACAGGATATCATATTAGCTTGAGCATGCAGAGGTCGCAAGAGCAATTGGTTGCCTATCATTGCTTATGCCTGTCATCTCCTAACTGTAAATGCTGGACTTTGCACAAATGTTAATTAACATACACGAATGTGCAGTCAGCCCTGAGGTTGCTTATAAGTTCCTTGTAGCCGTGGCCGTGACATTCGTGGCATAAAAGCAGAAAGCTGAGAGGCAGCAACAGTACAACTGAGTGCTGGAGCTGCTCCGGGAAGGAGGAGAGGCTTCCCGAAGGCCAGACATTGCTGTGTGTGTAGCACCAGGATGATGCTGCAATGGCCATGTTCTGCAGCAAAATGGTAGGAGAGGAGGGGAGAGATAGGACAGCCTCTGGAAAGCATATTTTTGCCTTTCAGGATGTTTTGTTCCAGAGGACAATTGCGCTAAACATCTGTCATGATTATAATGGGTATGAAGGCAACTGAGGAAAAATAATAATGGAAAGAGGAACAGTGCTTGGTAATAGCTGATACCACTAAAACAGTATTCCCCTACCTTCAGTCAGGATCAAAAATTCATTCCTGTGGGCAGTTCATGAAATCTGGGAGCTGTCTTCAGTAATAAAAATGCTATTTTATAATAGCTCTTGGTAACTTCGTAATAGGAAGTAAAGTGCTAACGGTATCCAAAGCTCTGATATTTTTGGTTTAGCTCATTGTACCGTGTTTGATGGGGGAGTACAGTGTAGGCTTTTCCCTCCAAGTTGGTATTCTGTGAGGTTGCAGTCACAATCAGGGTACTTAATTTCTTCTGCAGTTGAGAACAGCATTAAACTTTTCTTGGAAGGGAACGGGACTCGACTTGCCAGATCCTCTCTACCTCTCACTCCTGAAATTTCAGATGGTGAAGCCAGCACAACGTAGCTGTTGCTCTGTGGTTTGTATTTCCAAACACCAACTGATCTGAGTGGGGCAGGAAGGGTCTCCTTTTTCAAATGTACTTAATTATGGCTTTCCTCATGTACGTCCTTTTTGTAATCCTGAAGTAGATTAAACCATCCAGATGAAAAATGTGGCTTTATATAAAACACTTTTTGGTTCCTTCTTAGTATGTTTATATTGCAGCTTGGCTGAAGCTCATTGAATTATTTCCAATATCCCAATGACTGTTTAAAAACTGCTGTCCATGTGTTTCTTTTCATCATTGTTTGAATGGTCTTTTTTCAATTCCTTTTTCACTTTTGACATTTCATTAAACTGTTAGAGGAAGTGCAGATTAGTCAGGTCGTTTCAAATCAACACAACAAAGTCATTCAGCTGCAATATGAGAGGGGAAGAAATGCCTACACATTGAGTTACAGGCTAGATACTAGATGCCACGCCAAACAGAGACATTGTCCCCACTGCGCGGCTGGCTTCAACTTAAAGCAGAAGGAGATTGTATTATGAAATTACCACCGGGCATTCAAATTGCAGGCTGGTTATGGTGGGAGAGGGGAGGCTGTTTTTATTTATCTCCTCAGTGAGTATCTGGGGTTTTTTTCATACAGATGTGTAATAAAAGCCTGAGTTTGCATAAGCACCTTCCACCACAAGAATTCTGAGCTAGTACAGGGAGGCAGAGGCTACTGATTCCTGATGATGCTTTGCGCTGGCTTTGTGGGTTTGGGATTCAGGAAAGCTCACGCTCACTTGGCATCCCTTCTGTAGAAGGGCACCACTCTTTATTAAAGAAAGGCTGAATCTCGCCTATCCTGTCTGCAGTCCTTCTGCTTGAGAGACATGATTTACATAACTAAAGTCCTCTGTTATTGAAATAGAGCAGCTATTTAAGGCTCTGCCAGATTGACAACAATGGGCAAATGATCGTATCCTGTCTCTGAGAGTTGCCTTGAGCAGTTTGCTCTTGCCTGTGAAACTGCTTTCTTCTTCCCAAGACTAAATTGATTAAGCTCTTGAAATCGCTTCACATTTCTTTATGGTGCCACAAACTCCCTAACTATTTTTACGATGGTGGTTCAGGTGTCACCTTGCCCAAGCTCCAGCTAGTTGTGATTTCTCTGAATAATTATTTGGGATACTGTGATTGGATCAAAATTTGCTGTTCTTAAAGCTGGGGAAAGGGGGCTGATTTTTTTAAACTAACTGAAGTCTGCCCTAAACCAGTATTGATCTGTGAAAACAGTGAGTTGTGGCTGTTCCTGCTCTTACTCCAACAGGAGAAAACAAGTTAAGTTAAAGCAAAACAGTAGATGACAGTTTGCTCTCTGAGTGTACTTGTATCACAGTCAGCATTTCCTTTCTGCAGAGAGCCAGCTACCTCCTCATAGCAATTGCAAGAAATGATGGGCTGCAGCTCTTCCAGAAATAAACTCCTACCTAAAGGCCTATGGTTTTTCGTTCCTTTCCTGTCTGTTTTTTCGGATGCCCCGGTGAGCCCGTTTAAGACAGGTTTGTTCACCTGATTTGCACCTTGGTAATAAATCGCCATTTAGCGGCATCAAAGGAGTATGTACATGACCACAGGCTCCCACACCTTCCCTGAGAGTTTAAGAGACTGTCCCAGTTCTTTGCACAGTGAAATCTGCCCTCAATCCCCATCTGCACTGGAATGTCTATACTTACCTCTGAGGCCAAACTGCAAGTAAACTTCAGCCATTGGGTAAACTTGTTAAAACCCTGGCTTCTATGGTTTTATTGTGAGGCCACTGCACCGTTTTCTTTAGCACATGACTGAGTCTTTTACCTTCATCCCATGTGTTTATACAGGGAAAATCAGGCCATTGGATGGCAGAATGTTTTAACATTGCATATGCTTCCCACTGCGCCCTGAGTAAAGCAGGTCTCTTAAAAATTAATCTGATAAAATGATCTTCTGTGTTGAGTCAGGGATAGAAACACTTCAACCCCACTTTATCCGTGTGCGAAGTGTCTGGAAAAAACTCAGTGAAAACTTAGATCCATATAGAAAGACAACTACAAAAAGAGAAGCTTTAAAAGTCATCAGAAGGCACATAAACAAGATTTTCTGGCAAGGGCTGCCTAGACCTCTGGCTTACTTGGGACCATTGCCATCAGTAGGAATCTTTCCTTTTGCTTTCAGTGGGCACTGATTCAGGCCTAGGAGAAATTGCTCTTGAAAAGATCTTGGCAGTTAGGGTTTCCATCAAGATTCCATCAGAAAGAGCTGGACTCAGCTTTCCATGCAAAAAGCTGAGTGTACCTCAGCAGCTGTTATTCAGATGCAGTGCAACCTGCATCACAATTTACATGCTGTATTGTTGAGTGTGATACGACAGATTTACCTTTAAAAAACCCCACTGAAGAGGTGAGTACCAAAGTAAACCGCAAAGTATAAGTGGGAAGCACAATCATCTGGGGAAGGTTTAAGTGTTGGAGTTTTGGTTTCGGTTTGATTGGGGTTTTTTGTGCAGTGATTGCTCATACAGGAGAAAACAGAATACCTCTGAAGTACCTTCAGCTGGTTATTTCATCCCAGGGTGGATCTTTCTTTTCTTTGGCTCTGTGGGAAAAACGCACAAGTACACTGGGATTTGTTGGTCCCCTCTGTATTTGTTCCTTGCCTGTTAGTTATTTGTCAGCAGCATTTCTCTGTGGAGTATTTTATAGCATTTGAACCACACAGAAAGTATGGACCAAGCTGAACCTGCTAAATTTGGTGAATAATCTGTTGTGTGTAAATGCTGTCATGTATTTCTGGGGAAGAAAAAAAAAAAAAACACTAAGGGCACTCTGTCCTCTTCAAAAACACTCGTAAGGAATGGTCCCAGAGCTTTAAAAGATCCTCCCTAAGTGCTGTGTGAATTTCCATGCAGTTCACTACCTTCATTACTGACTAGAGCCACAAACCTCAAGCCAGCAGACGGCTGGAGAGGAGCTGTGAACCTTTTTGACCACGTTTATTTTAAACTGTTAAGCCAAACTATATATAAACTATATATAAAGTCACGGAAGACTCAGCACTCAGTTTTCTGCTATGTGCTTCTCCATCAGCCCCACCGCTTGTCCGTTGTACTGCACTGCTTTTTAGAGCAACTAACCCAGACTTGCTTAACCTAACTATCAACTGTCCTTGTTCTGGCACTCCCAATGACAGTTCTTCTTCAGCAGATGACTGTATGGTTGCATAGTCCAACAGACATCTCTGCAGAGGAGCCATTGACCTTTGCAGCTAGAGTCTCTTTTGGGGACCTAGAGGCTTAAGCATGCACATTCTGGTGCTGACCTGTTTAGAGAGGGCACTAGTGTGTATGACTGAGACACAGGCAATGTGCATATCTCTGCTGCTACCTGAACCCCTGGAGTATACATTGCACTCTTGTATCATGAAGTTTGCCCATGCTGAGCTGTGATCAGTTGCATCATGCACCCGCCTCGATATCCAGTTCACCAGGAGGATGAATGTGTGACAGCAGTCGACAGCCTGGCTCTCAGGAACAGTAGAACATCGTGGTTCTAGTCTTGTGTTACATATTAGGCATGATGGCCTGAGTGAATTCAAGAGGTATGTTTCCCACTGGCAATGAAGGGCAGAAAGCAATCATGGATTTACTGGTAGGATACAGGTACACGCAGCTGCAGCTGCTCTGGGCTATATCCAGTTTCCAGGCATTCACACCTGAGGGGGTGCCTTTCTGAGCACACAAAACCTGTAGAAGAAATAATAGGAAATTAATAGAAAAATGTCACACAATGCCCAAAGCTACTTCAGGACATGTGCAGCACCACCCAGAACCCTAGAAGTGCAGAGACAGAGAACAGCATTGTGTCATTGTTTCCATCTTCTGGCCGCGCATAGAGTATTAGTAAGATTACTAAACTTCACCAAGCTCTCACTGCAGCCAGGCACTCCAAAGCAGTGAGTACGTACTCCCGTGGAGCCAGATCAGAACTGTAAAGCTGTAAGTGAGTGACCTCAGCACAGGAGAGCTGAGTTTCTTCAGAAAACTCTGCAAGTCAGGCAGTCAAACACAAGGATCCATCACACACTGTGCTTGTGCCACTGATGCAAAAGCCTGTGCAGTCTCTAATGTTCCACATTGAACTATAAACTGTATGAGACAAATGGAGTATGTTACTTGTAAAACTTTATTGAAAAGTCATTCTCAATAAATTATTTCTGTGCCTTTAAAGGTTTAGGCCCTCAACCAATATGTATTTTTGTTTGCAAATATGAAATTAATCCCTCTTGGAGGAGAAAGATTCTGCTGCCTGGCCCTCCTCTCAGCTCTTAAGGCCAACATAGCATTAAATAAACTGAAACAATTTGAACTTTGTAGACTTTTTCTGCTGTGAAACAACTATTACAGAAATGGCATTTAAAAGTGTGTCTTTTTTTGCCTTCCAGAGTTTTGGAGTAGTCCTCCTTTTTCAGTTTCAAGATGACCAAATAGTTCCAGTAATTTCTGAACTCCCTGCCAGTTTATTATTAGCGCAACTGGCTACAAACCAGCTGACTGATGTCAGTCTCGTAATAAAGAATGACAAAGCTAGACAAGGGTCCCATGAGAAACCAAAGGAGGATCAAACACAACTGTAAATCCGTGCAAGAGACTACAAGGTCTCTGGCAAAAGTTTTATACTGCTTTTTATAGCACTACTTATTCAATGAGTTTTCATTCTATTCCTTTCCCAGGTATGTGCCTGTTGCATTATTCTCTGTTTGGTTGTTTGGGGTTTTTTTTAAATGTCATGTAGTGGAGTATGTGAATATTCTTACTTAATGTGAGTGCATAACAATTTATTTAATACAGCTCATGAATATATCCCACAAGGTAAAGCATCTCTAATTATTTGCTGGGTTGCAACTGCAATCTTAGCTTTGCATCTTGCAGTCCTACAAATGAATCATAATTGTGAAGAAAAGCCATGATTTCCAGGGCTGCAGCAGCAACTTTTCCAGCTATTGTGTGCACAGGAATGTGGCTGCACACACCCAGAGATCTCCAGACATCGGTAAAGCCTAGGGATCCTGTCAGCTGCAGAACCAGGAACTAAGTATTAGTACAAAACCCACCCATGTCCTTCGCTCATCTGTCAGTAGCTCTGCTCTTGACTTGGCCTTGTCTGATTTTGCAACTGAATTTTTAAGAGTGGTGGTGTAGAAAGGTCGTTGAAAAACGTGAGTGCAAGAAGTCCATCTGGATTATTCGAGACAGGACTAAAACTGAGTATAGTCTGGTTCTCCTGGATTTCTTAGCACCAGGTTAAAAAAGACACCAGATTTAGGTTGCTCTTCATTACTGTGTCTAATTTTTACTGCCTTGCCATTCCTGGTAGATTCTTGGGGGGAAAGTTACATCCCCAAGAGTAAGATTTGTGGAAATCCATCATTGCTAAAACATGAACTGTGATCTAGCCAGCAAGATTCCTGTAGAGAAGGAAATGCTGTAGGAAATGCTAAGGGGAGTTATTCACCTCAGTCTGAGCTGCAGGGACATGGCATGTCACTCTTTATATCCAAGAAAAGCTGTTATATTTTCCATGTTTAATCAAAAGTCCATTCAGGGATCGACCTGTACTTATCTGAGCTGTCCTTGGGATCCAGAATAACATACTCTGCAAATCAGTACATCTCCACAAAAGAAATCTGGACTTCTGCCTTCAAAGAAAGTGTTTTCAAGAAAATTTGATTCTCAACAACTGTTTTCATCTCATTTTCCGTTGCCTGAACTGTATCTTTACTGTCATCTGTGCTACTCTGCTGGTGATAAAATGTTTCCAACCTTCAGGGGATGTGAATATGCAAAGCATTCCAGCAGATTCAAATACCATCTTGCCTCAGTGCAAATCTACAAAGGTGGTTTTCCAGCACGCATTAGGAAACACCTAACCTTTGAAAATCATCACTCTGTTTCAGCACACAAGTAATGTGCCCTGGGAAAATCTCAAACTTGACTCCTTCAAACCAGACTATCAATGCAGTTCAATTGCCTTTGGGATATAGTTTCTTATTTCCAGATTTCCACATGGTGTGAAACAGTCACATTTACAGAGGGCAAGGCACGTAGAGCCTCGTGATGTCTTTTGTTCAAGGAAACCACCAGTACACCAAGAAAGTTAAAAAAAGAAATAAAAAAGAAAAAGAGGCGTTTGCTATTCTTTCTTCATATTTGTGATGGCCTCCAATGATCAGAGAAAGCACCAAATTTTTTATTGCGTTCTGTAGTCTTAATTCTTGCAGCTTCAACAGATTTAGATGTGATCATTTCAGTCCAAGCTCAATGCCGCTACATTAATGATGAATGTCTATATAGACAGGTCAAGATTTCCCAAAGGCTGAAATGCTGCTCTTTTAGCAGTAACACCCAGGATAGCAAAAAGAGGGGAAGTGAGGGAAATCCCCATGGAGGATTACTCCAGGGCTTGTGGAGTAAGCAAGTTATCTTGTTCCCTGGCATTGGTGAATCCCTTCATGTCTGTATGGGTAAGGCCAGTACATGTCATTCTCTCCTCCTTACCTTCCTCTTCACCTCTCCCCATGCTTTCCTGTGCCTTTGGGAGCGTGTCAAACACACGGTGCAAGGAGAATCCAGAGGAAGGGTTAAGGAGCGTTAAGACATAATATCATTGCATTAGGTCCGAAAGAAAGAGAAAACATGTATATAGTCATGCTTTCTTCCAGCTTTCTGTTCTCTTTCCTTAACCTAGTCCCCAGTACTAAATGTTAATCCAACTGAAAACTGTTGTAACTGACTGGAAGGGCACATAAATGCAGAAGGTAAGTGCACATCTTTAAACATGGCCACCAGGTCAGAGATGAACTAGACTGCCATCTCTATAAGGATACTGATGACAACGAGGAATTGAGACATTTCTTTTACTTCTGTTTGTAACGACAGAAGCACAGTGGTCACCTAACTTTGAATCAGGGCAATGACTATACTGACTCAGAGGGGAATGTGCCAGCAGCACCAGCACCACTGAATGTGCATTCCATATAATACAGCAGGAAATTTGGACAGCAACTTGTTATAAGACTGTTTTGGAAATGCATGAGTCACCGTATTTCTGGAATCTTTCTCAGCATGTTTTTGTGCTAGATAACTGTGTCATGTCATTTGAAACAGCCGAAGGACAACCCTGAGTTAGTTTATCCAGGATCTTCACATTGGAATACTCTAATACATCTGTCATCTTTCTTCCTGGTTCCAAAAAACCCACAATGCAATCTCGTATTTTCTTCCATTGTGAAATATTACTTAAAATACTTTTGTAATTGACATTAATCTCCTTTATTAGAGCAACACCCTGAGACTTTCACCTCAGCTGCTGCAATCACTGACTTCTCTGATGCTTTCAGGTGAGGCTCCACCACTTCTTACTCCTTCACACCTGCACTGTTCTATTTCAAAATGTTTCTTGCAAGCCTAACACTAGCAACACTGATAAAATCACATACGTGCTCTGCAGTGACTAAACATGCCTGTGGACACCTCTGCATTTCATTTGCTCCCTTTCTCCTGTCTGTCTCCAGAGCTGCACTCCTGTCTCAGCAAGCTTAGAATCCAGGTACTGCTGTGAACTGCACTGACGGCAGAAGGTCCTTTCTCTAACAAATATCATTTGTCTACAACACCTTGGCTTTTTCCTACTTCTTACACTAAAACCTAGCACTGAACTGAATAATAGTTTTATTTAATCTGGTAAATACAGGTATGCACACACACAGACTTTATTATGAGACATTTAAGTACAGGTATACTCCAAATTATCAAAGTGCAAGGAAAATCAACAGCATAGTTATGCTAGAGCAGGCTGCAAAGGAAAGGAAGGCTTCCCATCTTGCAAACAATTACATGTGTTGGATTGAGCATTTGAGCAAACAAGTCTCAGCAATAATGAGTACCACTAAAGAAATGCAGTTAGGAAAGGTCAGGTCTGAAGACTGACAGCTCTGTGATGGTGTCCATCCTGTGTCTGATTCACAAAGTCTTTGATGCCTAACAGCCTTTTTAGATACTGGCTCTTAGGCATATTCACCAAGCCTGCAGGCATCTACAGTCACCCCTGGAGTCACAAGAGTGCTGAGAGTCTACCTCACAGGCAGAGCAAGAGAGATGCAAAACCTGGGGTTCTCCAGCCTCTGTTACCTGCTAATCCTGGTCAAGCAGGAATGGCCAGAGCACTCCTAACTGCCCCTTGAGACACAGCCAGGAGGTAGACGGGTTATGTCCTGCCCACGTCCGGCAGTAAAAGCACTCAGCTGGATGATGGGAGATTTGGGAAGCTAAGTTCCCCCTTCTTTTCCATAACATGTGGAGCAGACCTACGGCAAAAGCTACAATCAATTGAAGATCTTCCCAATCGCCGGCCTTACAGAACCATTTATCTTAATTATCTTTAAATGTCAGGAAATCAAATGGGCTCTTTACCATATAGAGCTGATGTCTTGATTCTTAAACAGGTCTGGTTTGGGTTTGTGGGTTGTTTGGTTGTTTTTTTGTTTCATTTTATGAAACTAGTTAATAGTACAAATGACTTGATAGAAAACAAACCTCACCATGGGCATACTTAACAGATGTAATATTAAAATTGCATTGCATCACACACATGTCACTTTTTAACAGAATGTAACATGGTTTTTAGACCTGCCTTTATCTGCCTCTACTGTGTTCTCTCCCACTTCTGCTTACAGCTTTCCTCTTAGCTTTTATTCTAGAACAAGGGAAACACAGTGGTGAAACGCTGCCCAGAATTTATGTCACCTGTCTTGAGTCACAGTTACAAAACTTTGTTAAGACTGCAGGTAACCGGGCAACAAAATCCATGTCCAGTCCTGGGAGACTCTGCCAACCTGCTGTGGCTGCTCCAATATAAGTTAATCTATTGCATGCTTCACGGACAAACAAGCAAAACAAAGGTCTGGTCCATGACAAATGACTGTAGCACATACCCTCTGCAGTCTGCTGAGCCAGGGACAGGATACTTCCCATTCGTCTATCTTTAGCAGTTGCACAACCTTTTTATGCCTCTTAATTGCTTTAGTCATACAAAGTATGTACACAGAGAGCAGATTTTGCCCTATTGATTTGTGCAAGAATTCTATGATGAGGCTGCTCTACTCTTGTACAAGTACTGCACAATATGTCTCTCACTCACTTTTTATATTTTCATGGATCTGCATCATTTGTGTGTGTTCTGTAAGACAGTGTTTATAGGAGGAACCATCCCAGCTATTTATTGCTGACACTGCAGCACTGGTACCTTAATGGATCTTACCTGAAATAATTTGGATTTGCGTCTGAAAGCTAGCAGCTGTGCTCATTCAAAGGATGGTTGAACAAAAACTCCTATCTAAGCCTTATAATAGATTAGTTCTTAATAATAATAATGACAACAACAATAATTATAATCATAATAATAGCAGCATTAGAGAAAGTAACAAACTAAATCTGTGCTCTGAATCTATACCCATGACAGTAGTATCCGAGTCCCTTGTAATTTCTGTGATATTTATCTTCACAGTATCTACCTGCAGTACAGCAGCGCTATCTTCCCACCTGGCAGAAGAGAGCAGGGTGTTTGTTAGCTGTTAGCTCATGGCTTGCATTCCTATTCAAGCCCAAGCTCCTTAAAAGCCCACACCACCTGTTTGTTGACTCACACTCTGACACCAGCCTGTGTATGCACCAGGAAGGGAAACTCAACAACACTGCAATGTGTTTTGTGCCTGAAAACAAACCTCTCCTTCCCAGACACCACCACTTAACCCTACGGCACTGCTCATTCAAGTCCTCACTCCTTTAACATGGCTAAAGGAATAGGGACCTATCTGGGGGGACATAAGCAATTTCCCTGGAAATCTGGGGGAATGCTCATTCCTTAGCAGCTTCACTCTTCTTCCTCACTTCTGGCTAATGCAAAGCACAGCGAAGACTGGCACTATGTTATCCGCTAGTCTTGCATTGGGATGGTGATAATTTGGGGTGTCACACCAAGCTTTCTCTTTTATTTTCACAACATTTGTAAGTACGAGTTTCTTCAGTATGTATGTGCTTCCTTCTGAATGCTTTCAAAGGCTGAAAAGTTAAAATAACACAGAGTGGTTTGAGTGCAGTGCACCACACATTGTTTCTATCATGTGAGACTTGCTTAACTGCGGTATGCTTCAGCAGTACAATTTATTACAAACCTTGGAAGTCATTTCAGGAGCCCAAGGACCTCATGGACCTTGGACCAAATTTTAGCAAACTGCTCAGATGTGCAGTCACTAGGCAGATGTCTGGAAACATGTTCTTGCACATTTATCTGCTAATGCAAACGTCCCAACGCAAGCATTAACACTCAGAGGCATTATGTGGATTTTAAACAATCCCTGGAAGAGTTGGGTCCCATAAAAGTTATTCTGACAGATTTAATCCTTCGACTCTCCTCTGCCAAGTGCTTGCTCTGACTACAGGAGCCAGAGCACATCAAGCAAGACTCCTGCCTGCTTCCACTGCTTCTGATGCTCCAGACACGACAACATCCCTGCCCAGTGCTGACTTCACTTATTTTTATTGTTATTCTAGTTGGGAAAGAAGCAGCAATGTGGAAAGGAAAGATAAAACAGGAGATAAGAGGGTATTTTTATGCTTTCATCTGCATAGATGACTCATGTGGGACAGGTTAATTCCTCCTCTCCCTCGGTATTAATGCCTCAAGGAGAACAACGGCAAAATTAGGGCTCTTTTTGCTGCTTTGGAAAATACGACTTTATTTCACCCTTCTCTGTGAGGTCTTTGAAGTAGTGACTGTGTGTACAGCACACAATTGGTTCCAATCTTACTGGGGCCTCTCCGTATTAGTGTAATAAAAGTCAATACCAAGTGATCAGGGCTTAATTATAATCTGGACATTCTGTGCTCTGGCAGTAGATTACATGAGCCATTGATTTGTACCTTAAGGCACTGAATCTACCATTGGCACCAGGGTGAATGCATGTAAAGGGACAAAACAGCAAAGTGAAATCCCACGTTTGCTGCTCAGCGTGTAGAACACAAACTAAGAGGAAGTAATTTCAATAACTGGACACTCTGTATGTTGACGCAGCTCCAGCTGTGGTTTTTTCTGTTCTCGGATGACTACTTCAAGAAGTCAAACACCACTTTACAGGAGATGGAGAGGCAAGAGCTTTCATTAGATTATGATTGTATTAAGACCCAAATCCTCACATTGCTCTTTGAAGAGGAATTCTGAATAATGAATGTTGCAATTATTTGTTGATTTATTCTCCTTCACCTTTAATTTTGTTTCAAGCGGTAACTGACCCTGATAATGCTCTGTGAGAAGCAATCCAGAGATGGAAGAAACAAATGTGCTCCACCATCAATACTGAAGTGGGCTTCGTTTTCCTTACTTGATTCTGCCAGATGGAGGGTTTTGATGACATTTTGCCTATTGTTGTTTCACTTTCAAAGCCCCCTCATAATTTATTTTTGTAATTGCAATTATTTATGTGCTAGGTTATTGTAACTGCATTGTAACAGTGCAGGGAGATGTGTCCAAGGTTGAATTTCACCCAGTACGTTTACAATGCTGTAAGAAAATGACAATAACAAAGTGCTATGAACTTGTGAATAAATTCCTTTGGATCTGTGGCAGTGGAAAAAAAAAAAATATCTCAGATTTGTGGAGCTCAAACAAAAGCAACATTGAGAACTGTAACAGCATAATGCTGTTACTAAAAATGCTGCAAAATGCTTGCTATTGCCATAATTCCATAGCTGCTATGGTTATATCTGGTTATATTAACTCTGGTTGTATCAGGCTGGCCATAGCTTCGGAGTGTAGCATATGAGTATTACAGCAACATCTGAGGCTCTACTCACTGCGCTCGGAAATGTACACAGTAAGGGACTGCTGCTGCTTTGAAGCCTTTTCAAAGTAAATGAGCAGGAGGTGTGGGACTGAAGGGGCAGCAGTCAGGTGGCTCGTCCCCCTGGCAGGAGCAGGAAAAACCTCAGGTCTGCTTCTCACTGCTCCCACGCTGTACTTCTAGCAGTACTTGTACTGGCACCCAAGACACCCTGAAGTGGCACAGGACTAGGAGCTGCAGCCTTGCAATGATTCTGCTGTAGATTGCTGCCTGTTTCAACAGAGGGTGTCAGGGTGGTGGGGCTGCTGCTGCCAAGGAGGGCCAAGCAGCAGGAATAGACAACTTAGCCGCTGCACTCTGGATGCACAGCTGTCATCAGCCAGTGAAGCACACGTTGCAATGACACATCTTCCCTGAAGCTTCTCTTCTGTCTGTTGAAGTGGAGATGGAGATATCCAAACAGCATGCTCAGGGGGCTGAGTTGCTGGTTTAGGTGTGTGGTGAGTCAAAACTGAGTACCTTTGATACATCACTTGCAGACTCTTCACTGTGCAACTGGTTTACCCTGTTGAAGTTCATCTCTTGAGATTCCTAAAGCTGCAAGACTTCCCTGTGCTTTGCTAGTGGGTTTGACTGAAAAGTACCACCAAGAAGGGCAGAAAAGAGAGGGGAACGTGGGAGCCAGAAGACACAAATCCTGCAGCCCCTAAATCACTCCAACCTGCAATAATCACGAGACATTTTTAAGAAAATTTCACTCAGCCATGAACATTTTGTGACAGCCCTTCAGACATTCTTTCTTTCAGAATCTCTTATTGCTTCAGAGCAGTATCTGTAATTGAAACAAATAATAAAATCCAATAAGGAGCAAACAGGGACAATTTCTTAGCCTTAAGGCCAACTGGTAGAGCGTAGCTGATGGCCACACAGCTGCGTTTTCTTCCTGTCAAAATAGCATGGCTGCATGCAAAACTGCTTTGGGGCATGCTCCATGGCCTGTGCTAGTCAGCTCTGAGCAACACCGTTTGTGACCTAACACAGAAATAGGATGCACGATCATATGTCAGTGCCTGTTCTGTGTGTTCTGGCCCCACTTAGTTAACTAATGTAGACTTAGCCTGAAGTGGTTTCTCTAGAATATGCTATATGATCTTATGCTATTAAATAAATATAAACAAAGCTATATACTTGTATTGGGTTTTAATGCATTTTCAGTCATTACATGAACATGAGAATTATGTTCATGTTATTATGCTGACTGGTGATGTCTTCTTGATCTCTTATTGCTGTGGATAATCTTTAGAAATAACCTGTCTTTTCTACTAGAACAGGTCTCATCATTCTTGCAGAAATGCTCTTGTAACTTTAACTTAAAACTGGGGGGACAAAACCCTTCATGAATATGAGCTCCCCAGGAGTGAAGGAGCAGAGCAGCACAAGTGAGCATTTTCAGCCTGACAGCAGGAGCTTTCAGGTGAATAGACAACAGAGGTAGGGATGAAGTACCCAGACAAGTATCAACTGCATTTAAAAGGAAAAGAAAAAAAAAAGCAGAGAAGACAGGAAACTCCTCATGCTTTGTTTGTAAGAAATATAAATGTTCTTTATTGCTCACTGTTCCTTTATTAAAAGCCAAACAAACATGAGGCATAAGAACAAAAGAAAGAAAACAACTACATGGCCAGACCAAACAAAAGAAGAGATATGTGTCCAAGATATTTTGGGGGAATCTAAATTCTGCTTCCTGAAACTTGCTGTGCAAGAGGTGTCGGCTGATTTCAGAGGTCCAGGCCTCAACATGATCTATAGGGGCTTATGTCATTTTGTAAGAGGCAAATCCTATATCCTAGACAGATGATGTAAGAGAAATTCAGGAGGGCCATCTTGGCAGACTTCCCTCCTTGGTCCTCATCTTTAGGTCTTACTGCGTGAGTGGAGTTTTGGCAGATAAATTCTAAGTAACCACGCAAAAGTATTGCAGTGTCTGAATCTGACAGAGCATTACAAAGAAGTCTGAACTATTTCACTTTGGCTAACTATTACTAATGTACTTTGCAGTGTTACTCTATGGCCGCTGACTGGCTTTGAACATATGAAGACTTGATTCAGATCAAGTTCATGCAGCCCAATACTGTGAAACTGTGGCCAGCAGGAGATGCTTGGGGGAGTTGGAGAAAAAGGACCTGCAGAATGACTCTTACCCAGCCTCCCCTTCTAAATGTGGGAAATCAGCAGTTCTGGTACTTCTTGAGCTACCAGAATCCATCCCCTATGAATTTACCTAGTGCCTTTTTTGCTCCTTTGTAATTTTGAGCCCCACAGCACCCTGGGGCAGTAAATTCCACATATTGTCATGTAAAGGAGTCCTGTTGTGTGACACCTTATATAGGTTCTCCATTGCTCTTACCTGATGCAAAGCAATGAATGCTTGCCACATATTTAACCTTCTTTACACATTTCATGATTTTCTGTACTTTGTAAAGCTTTTTCCTTGCCCATCACTCTCTTTCCAAGTTGAAAAACCCTACTGTACTTCTGTTTCTCTTGCATTCTAGCTGTTACATACAAGTTCTAAAGACCTTTCTGCCTTCATTTGAGCTTTCTGTTTCTCTACTTAGCCATTTTGATGCGAGATTGCTGGTACTCAAGAATGTGTCATAGATGCCTGATGGATTTCTCTTGATGTCTTTCCTAACAGCATTCCCAGCACCCTGGTAGAGATGGTGATGCGTCCCCTGAGCACTCAAAGGATGGCTTCCCAGAACTATCCAGCATGACCCTCTCATCCCTTTCCTGAGTGGTAATAGCTCATTCAGGGCTATTGACTCCTACCCCAGATCAAGCTACAGGGAAACAAGCCTGGGAAAGTCCCATCACTTACTAAAATTGCTGATCTAAATGAATGTTAATTGTAGTTAAGAGTCCTGTTGCATCAGTACTAATTAATTATCATACAAGTACCACAACAGACTGATCGTAAATGTCATGAGAGTTTAATCCTAGTACATACTTCTAAGGAGCATGTTCAAAACACTGAAGGTCATGATTTGTAGAAGAATCAAAGGAAAACAAAGACATGAACAGGGAGTTAACTTGGTCTTGATGGTCTCTTGCTGCTCACGGCTCTTAGTTAAACAGAAGATACAATTAAAAAAAACCAGAACAAAAGCAAACTCACTGCTCTCAATTAAACAAACAAAAAGATATAATTAAAAAAACCAACCCCCCTAACAATAAATAACCAAACAGGAGAATATGTGAGAAGGGAAGATATTTAGGAGAATCTAAATTCTACAAAGTAATATTAGACCATTTAAAACTAGTAAATTTAACAAAGGGATAAAATATAACTTATTGTTATAGTCTGCTGCCTTCATTTTATTCAGCTCCCACTTCAAAAATGATCTTTAGCATGGACCCTGCTAAGCAAATGAATGAATCTGACTTGACGTCACTGGCTCGCCATAGTGTTAAGAATGGTGTGTATCTAAGTGCCTTGCAGCTAGGGACACACACAAAGCAAAGCCTAGAAAGGAAAAATGCCACAGACTCATGCGGTAATACAAAACTCTCCGTATCAGGAAAAAAAATTAATCTAGAGACTCTGATATTTGTATTGTATACTTAGAACACCTCAACCTCTAAAGGATGCTGAATGTAACTTTTATTTGTGTTTATAATCAAATATCCTCCACCCCCTCAGGAATGCACTGCTCCAGATGAGCCCTGATCAAGCATCACCAGTTTTCCATTTCTGTTACCCTGAGCATTGCTGCTGCCGCAGATACTCCGTGAAAAGGTGCTCAAATATGCAGGTTTTGTCAGTCCTGAGCCCCCTTCACTTTTACACCAAAACATCTTTTTGCATGAAATAACAACATACCTGAACAGGCAGTACTTGTATTAACACAACCCTCGAGTAACGTAGAGGTTTGCTGATCTGAGCAGCAATTCAGGCTGAAACTGCTTGGATTGGTGTGCTTCTGTGATTAATACTTGTCCACATGTGAAGGCCCAGCAAAATCTACTGAGAGCCCAGGAGGGTGCGGTGCTAGCTTCATCCCTCAATCTGTGCTCACTGGGGGGTTCCGAGACACAGCAAGCCTGGTGGTGGGAACAGAGTTGCAACAGGGAGGCTTGTATCCCTTGTGCAAGGGAAAGTTTGGAGTTGACTGCTTTTTTTTCCTGCATTCTGGCAGCAGATTGCAGCGGTGCCCCTTCCCTCAGGCAAGCCATGTCTCCAGGGTGAAACAGAGATGTAGAAACTGCAAGACAATAAAGCATGATTAATTTCTCTATTTGGTGAATGCTGAGCTGCTGCAGCCCAATATCCAGGTTGTTTTTAAGAGTAATCACTATCTTGCTTACATTTTTCTGGGAAGAGATCCATTTGAATTAGCGTAATCTCTTCAGTATCTAATTGACAGCATAGGGGTGTGGATCAGGAGAGCTGTTGAGCTGTTTTCTGCTTAGCCCCAAGAAGATTAACATGATGCTTTTTGGGTTGAAGAAAGCAATTAAGACAATTGACCATGGAATGTTTGCATTGCTCATCTCCTGTCTCCTGGTTTCTCTAACCACTTTGTAATTTGGGGGATGTTATCTACTATTGACTTAAGGCCTTGTGAACAATCCTGTGCTTTGTGAGGAGCAGAGCAGATTGCACACTTGTCTTTCAGCAGCAGCTCTCACAAAGATAAGCAATTTTCACCGTTGCTAGGTTGTGTTTAATTTTGTTCCATTACTATGTTTTAAGACAACACTGGAGTTTCTATCTCCTCAAGACCATCCCAGGACACTTGCAAAGGAAAATGCGCTCTGTAAATTACACACTTATGAAAATAAAGAGTTTTAATCTCTAGAACTGGCCATTTTGGTTTGTACCGGGATGCTTCTTGGGTGTTCAGATGAAACCGGGAACTCCTGTAGAGGCTGCCTTGTGGAACTCCTTTATGTGTTCTAAATGGAAGTGATTTATAGAATCATAGAATCAACTAGGTTAGAAAAGACCTTCAAGATCACCAAGTTCAACCTTTACCCCAGGATTTCCAAGTCCACCACTATACCATGTCACTGAGGGCCTCGTCTACACGGTTTTTGAACACTTCCAGGGGCAGTGATTCCACCACTGCCCAAGGCAGCCTGTTCCAGTGCCTGACCATCCTCTCTGTGAAGGAATTTTTCGTAATATCCAGTCCAAACGTCCCCTGGTAAAACCACAGGCTGTTTCCTCTTGTCCTGTCACTTGTTATTTGGGAGAAGAGACCAACACCCACCTCACTACAACCTCTTTGCAGTATATGTGGAGAGCAATAAGGTCCCCCCTGAGCCTTCTCTTCTCCAGACTGAACACCCCCAGGTCCCTCAGCCATTCCCCATCACACTTGTGCTCCAGACCTTTCATCAGCTCTGTTGCCCTTCTCTGGACCCACTCCAGCACCTCAATGTCTCTACTGCAGTGAGGGGTCCAGAACTGAACACAGGATTTGAGGTGCAGCATCACCAGTGCGCAGTACAGGGGGATGATCACTGCCCTGGCTGTGCTGGCCACACTATTGCTGATACAGGCCAGGATGCTGTTGGCCTCTTGTCTGCCTGGGCACAAGCTGGATCATGTTCCCCGGTTGCCTTTCTGGGCAGCATGGCCAAATTGAAGATATAGCATATTTAGTGAGGAACCTCCACCGCAAGGACTTGTTTCCCTTGTTGATCTGCCAAACCTGTTATTCAGCCGTGAGGATATGATACAAAGTGTTTACAGAACTGGAAGGTGGAATACATGAGAAATTGCAGGAAAGTTTATGTCTGATGCCTGAAAGTGGGAAGCTCACTACACCTGCAATTGTGGCTGTTCCCCAGCAGCCCCAGTGATAGGTTTGTGCCTGACAACGCCGGAGGACAAATCTGTCCGTTCTGTGGTAAAGTAAAAATGCAGTTACGCAGAACACATTTTCTCCGTGTTGGTCACTGTCTTCCTTCCCAAATAAAACCTTTTAAAATGGAAAAAGATTGTTTTGGGTTGGGCTGAAACTCAACTTTTCAGCTGTTTTGCAATTTTCCAGCACTCTTTCAGAAAACGGGTTTTTCCTTGTTAAGAAAATATTAAAAATCTCAGGAAAACAGAACAACAGCAGCAGCAGCTGCAGCGCCCGCGCTTCCAGCGCAGGACCCACGGCAGCCCTCCGCACCCCGGTGGCGGCTGAGGCCCCGCGTCCACCGCCCGCCCGGTGACGGTCACCCCGCGAGCAGCCCCTCAGCAGACGGGCGCTGGAGGGCCACGCTCCTGCGTCGCGTCCCGCCCCGCCCCGCCCCGCCCCGCCCCGCCGGCCGACAGCGCCGTGCAGGCAGGCGGAGGCAGAGCGCAGGGACCCCCGCGGAGCCGCCTCGGGACACCCGCCCGTACCCAGCGGCGAGCACCGCACGACGGTCCCCCACAACCCCTCCGCGCGGGGCGGGGCGAGGCATGAGGCGGGCCCCGCTGCGATTGGTCGGGTCCGCCCGGCCGTCGGAGCAAGGCCGGTAGAGGGGCGTCACAGTGGCGGGCAGGGAGGGGCGGGATGAGGTATCGCCACACCGCCCTTCGGACCCCCTGCGCCTGCCCGCCCTCCTTAAAGCCTCTGTGGGCGCCGGGGCGGCGGCAGTAGCGCCCTGCGGGTGCCGGGGTTGTGAGGGGTGGGAGCCTCTGGCTCGGAGGGCAGCGCCTCGCTTGGCCGTGGCTGGGCCTCAGCCACTCCCTCCGCCGCGGCTCCTCGCCCGCCCCTGGGGCCGAGGCTGTCACCGCGCCGCGCGAGGAGGCGCCGCCGCCGCGCCGGGCGCCCGGCGCTGCCAGCATGTTTGACAGGACGCGGCTGCCCTTCGTGGCGCTGGACGTGATCTGCGTGGTGCTGGGTAGGTCGGCGGGACGCGGAGGGGCGAGGGGGGGCCGGCCCGGGCGCGGCGCTGCGCTCCCTCCCGCACGGCACCGGGCTAATCGCATGCTACCCCCCCCCCTCCCACTCTCTTCCCCAGCGGCTCCAAGCACATGCCCTTCCCTGTGCCCGCCTGCATCTTCACCGCTGCCTGCCGCCCCTCTGTACCCCGCACCTTCCTCCTTCCCCTCGCTGCCGCGGAGGCAGCAGTGCTGCCGCCCCTCTCCCGGAGGAATCTGGTCACTGCCGCCCCCCGGGGAAGTTGCAGAGGGGAGGGAGCTGCTGCCGCTTACCCGCTGATACCTGGAGCTCCCTCTGATCTCTGTTGTCCTTACTGTGTCTTCCCTGACCTGTTCAGTAGGCTGTAAACCGGTGGTGGCAAATCTTGTGCTGTGAAGGAAAGTAGGCGTCTGCAGGGTGTGTGTGCCAGCCCGCTGGTCGAGAGCTGCCCTGCAGTGTCCAGCGTCACGGGAAGCGTGCTTCCCCGCGATGCCCCGCAGCGGCGGTGCTCTGCGGCAGGGAGGAGGAGGAGGTGGCTCTCTTTAAGGCCTTAAGTTGCCTGCGGTCCCGGTGATGCTCTAGGTTGAGGCTGAGAGTGAAACGGGGATGTGCGGTAGGACGTGAGGTTTGTCTGTGTGCAGCGGTGAGGAGTACGAGCAGGGACAGGAGAGACGCCACGGTGATGGCCTTGTGCTGAGCACACTGCCGCAGGACGGCAGCGGCTTATCTTTGCTACCCCAAGTGATGTATCGTGGTCTGTCAGTTTGCATTGGCTCTCTCCTTTTAGGTAATGATGCTCTGTAACGAAAGCCTCTTCAGTATCGTAGATGTACTTCTTGGCTAGTCTTAGGAAGTGTTAGATTTGGACGTTTGCTTCCTAAGCAAATGAGAATAGCTAAGCACTTTCTTGTAATTCTCACTGGGTCGTGTTCAGTCAGACAGATGTCTCTAGCATCAGTAGGAGCACAGTGAGCAGCATTTCATTTTGATAGGTGCTTCAAAAAGCAATGGTACTTGTAGCTAAATGGCTTGAAAGAACAAAATTACAGTCAATGATAAAGTGCTCTGAAAAAATGCTATATGAGAGAGAGCCTCTGGGGCATCATAGTGGATCTGCCTAGTCCAGTAGGAGCAATCTTTATTCAAATCAGAAGTTTTACAAGGCTGTGCTGTAGCAAGGCTTAAACTTCTACACTGTCTTTATGTCCAGTAAAGCAGTTTTGTCTGTACTAGTGATTGTCATTACAAAATCTTTAAGCAAAAGTTTTGCACTGTGCATATACTTCAGACTGTTTGAAGCACATGGGCATATCCTGACTAATCTTGAGTAATCAAGGAAAACAAAATATATTAAGAATAAGTCTATAGGAGGCATGTGACATGAGGATTATTTAGCTAAAAGAATGAGAGTTTCCCCTGCTCCTGCCCCAAGTTACTACCTGGGGGTGTATTCTTGACCTTGCCCTGCAGTGTGATATCACTGTACCCACCTTCCCCTGCCTCCATGTAACACTTGGATCACAGATGCCCTCATCTGATGCCTTAGTGTGCTGGAGGGTTGACAGACTTTTTATTTTCCCTTGGGCCTGTTTACTCCCTCCTAGTAGGGAAAAAACCAATACAGACAGTGCATAACATTGAAGTCTCTTGGCATCTGCAACTTTTAAACTCATCGAGTTACAGGTTTCAGTAAAACTTTAGCTGAGTTAAAAATATGCTAAATGTAGGAAGGGCAAAGGTAACGCCTAGGGCACCGAATTTCCTTCCCCTTCTCCCTGGCTCCCATGTGATTGAGGCAGGCCTGTAGAAGAACATAGGTCTTAACCCTGTTGGTCTAAAGTGGGAATCTGTTGTAATTTTTTTACTGTAAGGAGAGTAGTTCCTGTCGATTGTGTGCTTCTGTTCTAATTCTCACTTTCTCCTTGCCCTTCCTCCACCCTGTGCACTTTGGTGTCTGCTCAAATGACCAAGGTAACTGCCCAGATAAAGTGACTTGCAGGTATTGATACTCTGATACCTGGTATCTTCACTAAAGAGACATGGAGTCTCCAAGGGAAAACTTGTTTAACTGTGTCATACTGAAAGTTTAAAATTGTGAAGGCCAGCTTCAGTTGAGGTCTGAACTCTCAATGTTGTTGTTGTAGCCTGTTCTAATGCAAAAAGGGCTACCAGTCGCATATTCATGATCCTCAGAGTAACTCTTATTGTCACTTGATACAGAGCTTGTGCTTTTACTCCTGTTACTCCTTCCCCATAGTAAGTGAAGATGGGGGAGAAAAATTATTTTAATTGCCTCAGCAGTGTTGGCCAGGAAAAACCCTAAGGTTATCACTTCAAGTTAACAGTGACCTGGCTTATCCCTAAGTTCACCGCAGTGGAAGTGGATGACTCTGATTCTGTATGTCTGTGTGACTTACTCCTGTTTTAGTCAAACCATTCTTTGTGCAGGTTCAACTCTCCCAACACAAGTTTTCCAAAGGGAAGGGAAGGAAAGGAGAAAGAGCTTTACTATGATTATTTTTTTTTTTCTTCTTGTCAGACCTTTCATTAAACCCATTTAATTCACAAGTGCCCAAGATGGAGCAGAAGTAGGAGACCAAGAAAGAGCAGGCAGCACAGGAGGGAGAAACATCTCCCCCTTAAGCTGAAACTTAAGTCTGAGGTTGCTCTTAATAGGCCTTAAGGACCCCTCATCCATCTTTCTACCCTGTAAGAGAGAGAGAGAATTTAGGGAAAGCAGTCTTTGGTGCCCTGAGAGTAAATAAAAACACTCTCTCTGACTTACTAGGATGAGAATTCCTTCTTTCTAAATGATGCTAGTGTTTCAGTATTAAACTAGTTTCATATTCTGTAAAATGAAAGTCTTTAAGGAAAGCTGCAGATTTTTGCAGTAGCTGTCCTAAAATAGCGCGATGAGGCTGTATCCTCATTCTGTGAGTGCTGATCTGCAATGCTGAGGGTGTGTGTGCTGCATGTCTGCATGCAGCTCTGCAGTGCAGGCAGCAGCTCCCTTCCTCTCTGTGGGCTGGTAGACAGTGGTTGATTTTTTTCATTGCTGGAAAGCATGACTGGCCTGGACTGCAGAGTTTTCTTCTGCTACATATTTTTGTTCCTTGCCTCTGTTTGGTTTTCTGATAGACATTTTGTGTAGGTGGAGTGATATTTCTAGGCAACAATAGAACCATTTTTTCTCTGACACTGAGTTGTTTCTTACGGTTTATTATACTTTTGATTTGTCATGCAAAAAATAGCAGCTTATTCTAATAACTTAATTACTTAGCTTGTGAGTGATGTCTTCATTAGGGTTTATGTATATTCTCTGCCACTCTTAACACGCCTATTGTTTGACTGTAAATCAGACGCCTTCTTCATTAAGGCAGGTAAACAACACTTAAAGAAGTGGAAGAACTACTAAACACATTTACCTTTAGACCACACTCAAAGACCAAGTCAGATTAAAGTAGTATTTCAGAGGTGACTGCAGCAATAAGGAGAACATTTTCTGTGTCATTAGGCTCTAGGAGAACTCTTGTCTGGTCTGTGCTTCTTGCACTTCATGTCTTCAGTGCAGGGATGAAGTACAACAGAAACTGTTTCTTTAGTCTGTTGCCTAACTGTACAATCACTGACAAGCTATTTTAAGTAATTAGGGAGTGTACTTGTCCATGTATGATTGCTGGTGTAATGTAGAATATGTACAACCAAAGACTAGAAAAATTGATGTCTTCTAAAGAATTTAGCTCTTCGGTGTTCTGATCCACCCTTCTGCAATGTGTTGGAAACAGTGAAGAGCTGCTTAACTAGGTTTACATCCATTTTATATCTAGTTATTTTTGGTGGGTAGAGGTGTGGTGATTTTTTTTTCACTGTCTCCTCTCCATGTTCCACACTGTGCTAGCTCAAAAAGCGAGTTGGAAACTTCCATGCTGTCCAGCTGTTCTTTAGCAGTGGGACTATCTGCTACTTGGGTGTTGAAGCACCTTGAGCTGCAAGCACTAGTTATGCAAAAAAGGAGGATGCTGGTAGGTGGCTGGTGGTATGGACAGCAAGACTCTTGTCAGTCTTGTCTTTTTCATCATGAAGCTGCTTCTGAGTAAGGGAGGGAGAAGTTCTGGTCCTTCAAATAGAAGGAACACGTGAACTAAACCCAGAAATACTAGATGCTTGTCACCTTTTTATGCTTACTATTTAAAGTATACTGCATGGAGTGTTGTGTTATACACATATGCTAAACAGCAGATTCCTGTGTATAGGGCAGGTGAGTTTGCTGTTGCAGTATGTGATGTGGGAAGCTGAGGTGGCTGAACCACTGCACACTGTACAATGTCTGCTCTGGGTGCCATTCTTCCCTTATGGCAGTGTATACTCACTGAAGTCACCTCTCTCCATGACAATTAAAGTGTTGCTGTTAGGCAGGGAAGGTCTCCTTGTATGTGGGTTAGCACTTCCTGATTGTCCTACTTCAAATAAAACCTCCTCCTCGACTATTGTGACTCACTGACATGTGTCACCATCCTTATTTTCCATGTCATGTGGATGCTGAATCTTTTTTCTAGTGCTTACATTGTTAAACTGTAACAGGCTCATATGAAAGAGCAGCTTGTTTTCAAATGGTACTGTCCAGCAGGTACCATGAGATGATACTCGCGACATTGACTCTCAGTTCATTGGAAACATGATTGTCATCTAAACCAGGGGAAGTCTTCTGTTTCCTGCTGTGGTTTCTTAAACATATGAGACCGAGTACTCTGGTTGTGACACTGTCCCTTGTTACTGTTCTGGCAACAGTCAGTTCTAATTTGCCCCCACATGAAGAAAAATGCTCTCTCCGGAGGCTTAATCCATCTTGCTAGGAAGCCTACTGAAAAGCTGCAGGTTAGAACTTGGCTGGTGAACACTGTTTGAAGTCAGCAATCTGATTCTTGCTCTGCCAGGTGTTGCTCTTACAGTGTATCTTGTAGTCTAGCTAACTCTTGCCTCAGAGAAGTTCTTGCACTTCTTTTTTATAGTGGTGAGTAAATCCTAATTCACCTTCCAGTGCCTTCCCAAATTATCTTTAATTTGGCAGTATGCTCTTTCCTCTTGGCATAATACAAGAAGATACTTGCCGGCACTGAGGTTCCTTACCAGTGGCTTGAGTCCTGGTGACCTGTTAACCTTAAACAGAAAGCTCTTGCAGTGCGCTTATGAGAAGGTGGTGACCTTTGCTCAAAGGGAGTGGAAGGGGCTTCTGGCATTTTCAACAGAAAGTATCATACTATAGCTACATTATAAAATAGCTCATCTCTCATAGTTGAAGAGGTCCTGCCTCGCTTTTGTAGCTGCTTGGGTGCTTGTTGAACCTGTGCTGAGCTGGTTGAGTACACTGACCTGTTTGTAAAGAGTTGGATAGCGTAAACTCATATTGACTAAAAGCAGCTTTGTTTGAAAAACACACGACGAAAGCCCTGGTGGGAGGAGTAGAGTTGACTACTGGTTGTGTCCTACTGCATAATTTTATGTAGGAGCATTGTTGCACTGATCAGATACTGATGACAGGGTAAAGCTGTGATAGTCCTCTCTCTGTGACTGTTGGAGCATCAGAAGTGGGTAGCATGAAGAAGTGGCTTAACTCTGGAAGTTATCTGATGATGAGAGAGAACTTGAGTTTTGCAGCCTTCCAAGTAACTTTATCCCCAGCAATGGATAATACTTTTTTCAGAATGAGTTCAAGAGTTAAAAACAAACTCACCTTGGACGATGTGGAGGAGAAAAGAGAAAAGCAAGTGAGAAACAGAGCTACAGGGGACTTTGGCAAGTATAACTATTGGCAAGTTATACTACCCGCAGAAGTAGGGCCTTAAAATTAAGTTATATTCATTGGTGAAAGGCTTGATTATTGCTGTATCTGCTTAGGAGTAGGTTCCTTTCCCTGTTCTGCAATGGAGGCTTCTCCTTCTTGGGGTTTAATCAGGTAAAATGGTTGACTGAAGGCAACTGAAAAATCACAAACACTGGACATGCAGGTAATAGATGACTAGCAAGTGACTAATCACCCCAGTTTTAAGACAAAAAAAGAGAAAACCATCTAAGCTATCCTGAGGAAGCAAGATTTCCTTAAGGTACTTTCTTAGACTGTTTGTAGGAACAGTAGAGTTGCTACCACATCAGGAAATACTGTTCAGTTCAGCTGCAGCAATATACCTCAGTCTACTTGTGAGTAGACCTACAAGCAATTTTCCAGGCAGAGTGGTGTAGTCCTGCAGTTTAAAAACTGGAAGGAAACTGCTGCTTCTATTAAGGGTCTTTTGCTCATCTCTTATCAGCTGCTAATGACTTGATCCACTTTCTGTGGAAGGAGTTTTCCAAGTTATGAGACTGATCTCGGAGGCACAGAACTGAAAGCTCTCTGTTGATAAACTTGCATTGTGTCTTTCAAACTACTTTTCCCAGATTTTCTGGTACAAGAATCTGTCTAGCACAGTCAGGTTCCACTTTTAAAATCAAGACTGCTTGTTCATACAGAAACAAAAAATAGACCCAAATAAGCTTTTTAGCAGAATATGATACAGGAAAATAATGTTCAAGCTGTTTGGTGCACTTATCAAGCACTCTTTCTGTTACCACATTGAGTTACAGAATTTGAAATGGTCAGTACAAGAGGCATTATTAGGCTGGTCTTGCTATGTTACAGACTTCACTGATTCATCTTTAAAAGGCTGTAACCAAGAAGCAGTCTGACTCAGAAGTGTGTTAAGGTTTTATTTGTATTGTACTTCAACAGCTTTATTTGTGTTGTATTTCAACATTTTTATTTATACATCTTTACTTGTAGTTCAACAGTTTTATTTGTATTGTACTTCAACACAGTTTTGGTATCCCTGTTCATGTGGCATCTTGCTATCTGGCAACAGGAAAATAAAACTTTTTATTTTAAATTATAAAAGGCAAGTATGTCAGGTCAGGGCAGCTGTCTTGTCTGATTCTACTATATGGAACTGAAGGTAAGCAGGAGCCATATCAATATGTCCTTATTTCTCTGGTGCTTCTTATGAAACACTGAATATTGCTAGGCTTAGCCTAGATTTTAGTGTCTTCTCCCCTTCATCTGTTACTGCTAATTGTGCAGCTTTCAGAAATGCCACATGAGGGTTACTCAGTCTCATAAGGTGGTTTTGAGTAGTTAGCTAGCCATCCCTGGTTTAGAAGAAGGGTTACACATTTTTGTTAAAAGATCCCTTTCCTAGGCAAGAAGGAAGCTGTACCAAATGGGAGTTTTGCTCATTTTTTGCCTTAAGTTTAGAAGGGATTATGTGTTAAATTTCAGCACCTTGGGTAACTTCACGTCTCTTGGTGAATTTTCCCCTCAAATGAATTTCAGTGCATTTTTGTCCCTTTAACTTTGTTCTGTTATTGCAGATCTGCAGATTACTGTAAACCTGTTCTGACCGTGTCACTGAAACTTAACAGTAGGTGCAGTATTCTCTGAAATTGGAGTATTGGAATGATAAGGAGCATACATGTGTCTAAGCTTATATTCCTTATTTTAAGGTATCTGAAGGGCAGTGGATTATCCTTACCTTAAGCTGAAGAGGCTGGTTTGAAAGCTGGTGGTGGAGAGACCCAGGAGAATAAATTTCTAGTTATAATGATGGAACCTTCTGATGTGCAGCAAGCTAATGGGGAGCATATATGGACTTAAGGGGCCAAGAGGGCATTTGATGCTGTGATACAGAAGGGAGGCAGTGAGATCAAGCTTTGCAAATAGCTCCATCCAGTCATGAACTGTACCCCGTTAAATTCCAAAAATCATGATCTTGGTCAGTGTCTCCTTTTCTTAATGTTTCTTATGAGTTCTGCAGCTTTTTGCTGATTGAAAGAAACTAAGATTTTCTTTTTTTTTTTTTTTAAACTTTTTATCTTTTTTAACTGTTTTCAACTGTTTTGTTGTGAGCCTATACTGCAGTACTAGTATTCACTTAAAATACTTCAAACCAGTATGGTAGCTGGGTTTAATGCTAATGCAGATCTTGGGAATGGCAGCAAGGGCACTATGCCTGTTGGAGACTCAGCCTCTTGTTACTATTCCCATATCTTCTTGAATCTTAAGACTTCTGTCCTCAACACAGGAAATGAAATCTTGAATTCGTATGTAGAAACTTGGATCACAAATCTAATACTGTTAATTTCTACTGAAACTGGAAAATGACAGCTGCTCTTATGTGAGTACTAGAAGACTTTCTGTACTATGGTGTTATTAATTTTACTCAAGTATTAAGAGCAGTGTTGTATAAGTATTTTTTACAAATTCTGGTTAAATTAACTTCTCAGAAAGTTTTCTGAATTGGTACCAAATATTGCTCTGTAAAAATATAGGGTGTTCTGTTTTTGTTTTGTTTTTTTTTTTTTTTTTAAAGTTCTATGTAGATCTAGCTTAATACAGAGCTTATGTTTTCAAAATATACTGTTAGACACTACAAACTCAAGTGTACAGTAAAAAATTGTGTAAAAATACTCAAACATGGTGGAGTGCAGCAATGTATACAGTATGAAGACCTTCTGATGAATGACAAGGTAGACAATCTTACGGAAATTCTGAGTCCCTTTGTAACACTGCCATTGTAAGACCTGGCTTTGTTAAAGACTGTTTAAATAGAATATTATTATGCTTGTAAGACTTGCTGGAAAAAGTATGGCCACTCCTAACAACTAGTTGCCCATTACCTTTCTAGGGGCTCAGAGGTATTTCAGGTTAGGGTGTGTAGCTATATGTGAAATGTTCTGAAAGCCTCTTGCTGTGCCCTCCCACAAAACAAAGATTAAAATGGAAAAATAATTAAAACTTCTGGAGTTTAAAAGAGTACTAGTCTTAAATGCCATTCAGAGTTGGTGTCACCTGCAGTAAGAAAGTAGAAATAAAATAAATCCCTCCTTGCCATGCCAGCAGCTGACCTTGATAGTTAAGTTTATTTTGCTGTATAGTTTTCCCTGTCTGTAAGCCCAGTGCTTTAGTTTATTTGTATATCATCTTGGTCTTTGGGGGCGTGTACATGGTTTTGTATCTGTGGGCTTTTTAATTCTCTAGACAATACAGTCAAAACTTTTATCAGTGACTGTAGTACTGAGCACATAATGTGAGCAGTGATTAAATATTTAATTTTCCCTCATGAGGAAGTGTTACAGTAGAAGTCAGTCTCACCTGCTCTGGCTGCAGCCAGTTGGACTCTTACCCATGCCATGACCAGCATTGCTCTCCCTTTCCACCCTCCTGTCCTCCTAGTGCCTTTTACCTATTAGTCTGGGGATTTTAAATCCTTGTCAGGTCTGTCAGCAAGAAGGGCAGTTGGCCCCTGGCTCACTGCATGAACTGGTGGTGAGTTCCAGGAGGTTGTGGATGGGCTAGTCTAACTTGTGCCTTCTCAGTCCCCTGGGCACAGCAGAGCCCAGGGCACAGCCTTTGCTTGTGACCTGCCACTGGCTTGATTAAGCCATATACTATAATCTGTGTGAGTAATAGGGCAGGCTATGATATAATGCTGACTTGCCTCTCTGCATTTTTTATTCTGTATTTGTATTTCTGTACTTGCTCAGAGGAGAGACAACTGCATGCGTTTTAGACTAACAAGTATTTAGTGCTTCTAAGTGCCATTTTTAAAAAAAAAAATAAAATGTAGATATGAAAGAGAATACATGTCTAGGAATATTTTTAAACACGTGTTGTGACCTGTTCTAGTGGATTGGCACTGTAGCTAACTGAACTAGTGCTCCCATGTAGTACTAATCTGTTGAATATGGAGGAGCTAGAATACAGAGGAGCTAGAATACCAGGAGTGAGAGGAGATCAGCAGGAGCAGCCATGGGCCATGAGGGGTGGCCATGAAGGGTAGGGGTAGCACCTATATAGTGTGGGGCCACTATGAGGGGGCACATGAGGTGTGGCACATGTGGAGATCATGAGGGGAAATTATTTTGCCCTTATTGACATGGTTTAGTGGTGGGCTTGACTGTCCTTTGGTAATGGTTGGGCTCAATGATTTAAAAGTTTTTTCCAACCTAGTTGATTCTATGATCCTGTGATGTAGGTCTCTATTAGTAAATGACTGGACTAAAAATTGCACTCTTCTGTGCTGACACTGGTCCAGCTCAGAGGAGGGTTTCCTCTGCTTCCTGCCTCCACCACCTTTACCTTGGCTCAACCAAAAGTGTAAAGCATGATGAGGGAGTTGTTTAGTGAGGTGTCCTCAGATAGCCCAGGGTGCTGATCAGGCTTCTTGCTAGCCGAATCATTGATCAGAAAACAAAAATGTAAGTTGCGTGCAGTTGCAAGTAGAATAGTAACACAGATTAGAATGTAGTTCATGCTGTTAAATACATATATCCTCTTTACTGAAGCCTAGCACAGCTTCTGGTGTTACCAGAGCAATCAGTGTGCTGATATTAGAAATACTTTGCATTCCTTGGGTTAGAAAAGTAAGATAAAGTCTTTTAAAGTGGCTATGAGGTGAACTGTGGGCTATCTGTGCATCTTAGCTACTGAAAGTAAATGGTGTATTGATTTTTCTCTTGTACGTCCCTCACTTTTAGGTGTCAAAAGTCTAAATCCTTTTTTTTTTTTTTTTTTTTTTCCCTTTTAAAATCTCTTCTTCCTCTTTGTAGCTTTCTGGGTTTGCAAAACTTCGTGTCTAAGGGGTGTTGATTCCTTCTCTTGACTGCTCATGGAAAAAAAAATGAAATTCAGCACATCTGATTTTTTACAAAGAACAATCTTTTTTACAGATGCTCCCGAAGCCTCTCCAGCAGCATGAGGGTGACCTTTCCCAGTTTCTTTAAATCTCTTGCTTGCTTTCTTACCTCAGACTGTACGATGCAAAATGAGCAGCAAAGCAAACATGGTTGTCTTTGCTGAAAATAAAAGCAAAAATACATGTGTAAGACTGGGGCAACTTAAACTCTCTGTTGCCCTCAGTGGTAGGTGCCAGCTGTATAGGTTCAGGTAAGAATAGGTAACATTTGTCTCTGTGTGGGGTTATTTACAGCAGCATCTTTCTAGTAAAAATGTAAGCCATGAAAAGTACCTTTTCCTTAGATGAGCAGCCTTAACTGAATAGCTGTTCTGTTTTGAGGCTGTCATTTGTGGTGTCCGATGAGGATTATTTCTTTGATGCAGCCAGAATTCCTATTTTTCAGGATAGAAACACAGAATAATTCTTCACAGTCTTATGTTAAATTAGTAGTTTTACTCTAGCACGCACTTGTGAGTTCACTAGAGCATAAGGAGAAAGCTGGTTAATAATCAAGCTAGAATATTCTCATTTGCTATAGACTGCCTTAAGAGTAATTGCTTTTCTTATAGTTCTAAATATTCATTTGTTTAAAAGAGAGAGGACTAGGTAGAAACCTTGTTTGTCTTGGGGAACTTGAAACACCAATTCAGCACTAGTTTTTAAGATTGCACAGAGCCTCAAGCTAAGATTTTGTTGCTTCCACAGATAAGGAGGGCATCTGGGTTAATTAAAGGATGTTTACATAGAATACAGTGCATTCCTTTGAACTGCTTTAAACTCTGTAGGGGAAAGGAGCACTGACCTGGGAAAAAATGTGGCAAGGTGTTTAAACTGATCTGAGACTATGGCTAATCTGTCCTTTTTTTCCCTTCTTCCACACCATTGGCTACATGTTCCTTTTCTGTCCCTTACACCAACAGTCAGCACACTTCCCCAGATGAGCAACTGTTCATGAAAAACTGTTGTGTGGGCATGGGACCATTCTTTCTTTGGGCAGGATGGTGTGAAAACCTAGCGCTTCTTGCAGGGAAGTGGATACCAGTAGAAGGCCAGAGGTGAGAGGTGGGCAGGACAGTCTAGCTTGTCTTGAGTTGCTCTTGAGAATATAGACAGATTTTGTGACTACCACACTTGGTTCTGAGCCAGATTGTACAGTATACCTGATATGGTCAGAAACTTCAAGAGTCCCTTACCTTTAAAATATAAAACTTAGAGACCTATCTAAAACTGTGTCCGCAGACTTGAATAGGAAAGCGTTCCTAAATTTTAGGTAGAACTCATTATTTTCAGACCCCGATGCTGCTGCATGTTGAACTGTATTCTCTGCTGGTCTTAAATATTTATGGAAATTGCTGGCTGTGTTTAAAAACAAATAAATTCAGTTATAAATGCTGGGGTTTTGTTGGTTTGTTGTTTTGGTTGGTTTTGGTTTTGTTTTTTTTTCCCCTCTGTTTAGGGAAAAATATCCCCAGAATATTTCATGCAGCTTGCTGGCAAAGCCAAATGGACACCTTTGTATCAGAATCCAATTTCTTATGCCTCTAAATTTAAGCACCTAACTCTAAAGCTACAGATTTGATAAATGTCACAAATTAAAAAGAACAGTGCTGTGTTAGACACATTGTGAAAAGATCATAGTTTGGTATCCAGCACTTGCATTTGTAGGAGAAAATGTGTAACTTTAATGACTTTGATTGCATCTTAAAACTATTTAAAATATAACATATTAAAAAAAAAACCTCTCTAAAATAAAGCAGATTTTTTTTTTTTTTCCATTAAACCATTTTCTTTTTTAGGACACCCACCACACCCCTCTTCCCTTGGGTATTGTTTTTGTTGACATTCCCTTTGTGTGGGTGGAAAACCATTCTCACAGCGACTTCCTCCCTAGTCTCTGGGCCTGGACTTCCCTCCCTTCCTTACAGGCTTTTGTGTTGTGCTGTGTTGTCTAGCCAGATGTGATTAAATGAGTTCCCTGAAGTATTGATATTACCATGAGGTATCAATGGGTTTTCAGTGGAAACTACACTACAACTGGCTTGAACCTAAAGATTAGTGCTGGGAACTTGTGGACTCAGCATAGCCCCATTTAGGTATTTCAGCTAATTTAACTTAATTCTGTTCAAATGTGTGTTCTGTTCTTATAGCCAAAAACTTACTGCTGTTTCTTCCATGCAAATACTATTCAGTAATTCAAATATCTGTCTGGCCTCTCTCCTCTCCCTGTTCATCTTGTGCATGTTTATTCTTGTTAATATATATGAAGCCTTTTCACTTTCTTTACCTAGGTAAAGGCTTCAAATCTCCACAGTCTTTTTTCCTAACCAGTTTTGTTACTACTGCTGTAGCTTTCAGGATTAGCCAGAGTCTGTTTGCATGAGCATTACAGAAGTGTCTCTTGGATAGGCCAGTTTCAGAGCACGTAGGTGATCACGTATATTTAAAGGGGAGAGAAACCAGATCAGAGGAGTGCCATCTGTTTCTTGCTGCCATCTTGGAAAACAGCCCAGAACCTGCTGATCACTAGTTTATGATGAGATCAACCAGACAAATTTAACAGAAAATAGAGAAACTCTGAGTCCAAAGTATGGGGCGCTTCAAGGAAAACATTTTTTTAGAGCTGAAGTTCATGCTTTAGAAGATATGAAAAGCAACTGATGTATTCCTGGCCTTCAAGGTATAAAGCTACCAGAACCAGAAGAGCACCCTCAAAGGTTACTGCTGGTACTGGCGAGGTAAAAATGAAGAGGAGGTACATCTTGAAGAGGACAAGGCATGGAAGTTGATCTACAAGGTTGCCTTTTAGCCTGTAATCTTTCAGGAGATCTTGGTCAGCCTTTCCTCCAGTTTGTAGAAGTTAAGGAAACGGAATATGCTTGCATTCCTCAGAGGTTCACTGTACAGTCTGTCTGCTTAAAGGTCACGGAGATGCTTGACACCTGTGATGGCAATACTGGCTGGTTATGTACGTTAGTGTGTTTTAGTTGGTTCCCCTCCCCCTGTTTTGGTGAAATCTCCAACACCTTTCGATTACAATGTATTAAGTGTTGTCTTCTCTCCCTGTAAAATGAGCAGGAGTAAAAATGGTACTAGTTGTTTTGGGTAGGTTAGCGGTCAACTAAACACTAATTTTGGTCTTCTACTTCAGTGCTGGAAAGCAGTGCATTGTTTAGATTGCAGTGGGAATTCTAACAGTAATGTAAAAAAATGGAAATGGGCAGTTAGTGTAAGATGTGTAATCACCTTCCAATTTCTTGTATCATTTTACTGTGAACTATAACATGAATTTTGCATTCACTTCAGTGAAACTGCTTTTTGCTGCTTTTCCCTCTTCCCAGAATCTCATGGTTGAAAGTAAAAAAAATGCTTCTTAATCCAACTCCAGATCAGACAGACATTTAAAGTACCTTGCAAATACTGCATAATGTAGTCAAATCAACCTGATTTAACAAAAAGGTGCATCCTTTTCTTTCAGTGGAACGTGTAGAAAAAAATAAAAATGTGTGAACAAATATTTGAATATCTAGGCACCAGAAAAGCTTGGATAACTGCTGGTTATGTAAAAGTTCTCACAAACTAGTTTTTATAAGCTTCACAAAGAAGATTATTTAATGAGAAGAAAAGAAAGCATAAACTAAATCTTGAGGTTCTTTCCTCTGTTTAATAAAACTGAGCACTTAATGTCATACATTCTCCCTAATTAAAAAAAAAACCCAGCCCTCAAGCTTCTGTCTTAACTAGGTTACAGAGTGAGTAATTCTCTCCTGCTTGCAGTTACACAACAGAAAAAAAACAAACCTGTTTGTTTTGCTGGTAGGTTTAATACACTTCTGTTAGTTTTCTTTTTGATGTATACTCATATAATAGCTCTCTTCCAGTTCCTAAAGAAATCTTCCTTGAAAATAAAAACCAAAACCAGCAGGTGGAGGGAGGTGATTCTATCTGCTCTTGTGAGCCCTCACCTGCAGCACTGTGTTCAGCTCTGGAGTCACCAACATAAGGATGTGGACCTGCTTGAGCAAGTCCGGAGGAGGCCATGAAGATAATCAGAGAGCTAGAACACCTCCCCTACGGAGACAGTCTGAGAGAGCTGGGCTTGTTCAGCCTGGAGAAGAGGGTTCCAGGGAGATCTTGTATCAGTCTTCCAAAAGAAATCTGGAGAGGGGCTTTTTACAAAGACATGTGGTGACAGGACAAGGGGGAATGGCTTTATATGGAAAGAGGGTAAATTTAGATTAGAAATTGGGAAGAACTCTTCCCTGTGAGGGTGGTGAGGTGCTGGCGCAGGTTGCCCAGAGAAGCTGTGGCTGCCCATCCCTGGCAGTGTTCAAGGCCAGGTTGGATAGGGCTTTGAACAATCTAGTCTAGAGGAAGGCGACCCTGCACATGGCAAGGGGTTGAACCAGATGAGCTTTAAGATCCCTTCCAACTCAAACTGTTCTATATTTCAGCTGCTGGTGAAAATGAAATGGCCCATCCTAATGAAATTAAACCCAGGAATAAAACCAAGCAAACCACCTCAAAATCTTTTTGCAAAAACTGAGCAATATTGGTTAGAAAATAAAAGGTTGATGTGGAAAGCTGAAAATGTAATTAAATGAAACATCAAGGTGCTTGGTATTGAGTTTTAGCAGCTTTTCTGAGAATACAGGTATTTATGTCTGTTAAGTAGTCGACTTCTGCAAAACATAAGCTGCTGCTTAAATTAACCACAAGGATGTAATATTACCTTCCGAAAGTGCAAATCTGGTGACCTGTTTGAGAAGGTAGGACTGTATCAAATAAGTAATGGCTTTGCCACTCCATCATCCTGACGATGGGTATGCAATAGAAGAAATAAAAACAGGAAACATGGGCTCTGACTTGTTAGTGGCATCTTGCCATGTCCTTGAGAGGAGCTAAAAATTAGCTCCAGACCTGTCCTTTGATCTGAGTGAACTTTCAAAGTTCTTTGGTGTGGCCTCTTTCATATTTGAAGGGCTGCAGTTCTGTTTTGCCTATTTCTGCCATCTGCATTCTGTCAAGTTCTATCTTTTTTTCTCAATCATTAAAGCAGAGGAAGGAGAGCAACCTTTGAGATGCAGTTGCTTTGAAGGTGTCATCCTACTTCATGAAGACCTTTATGCTTGAAGTTGAACAAGCGCAACGCTGTTTGTGTTCTTCTGTTTTTTTATCTATGGGATGGTAAGCATCTGCTGAAGTGCTTTGCTGCATCAGCATCCCCAGTTGTTAAGGCTAAGTGTGAACAGTCCTTAGGAGTTAACATTTTTTGTGGAAAAATTTCATCTTTGCTCCATAGGAGGCTGTAAATTCCAGCCAGATTGCCTTCTGTGACCATAGCAATTTTCTTGGAAGAGGGACTAGGAGCTGGAGTGTTGCCAAACTCATACGCAGTTTCAATATGCGCTTCATGAGTGTTTGCAATACAACTTAGCAGCCCAAAGAGGAGGCCAGAATTTATCCCTCTCTTCCTACAGTTTCACCCTTGATGTTTTCTCTTCTAATGAAGAATACAGGAAGAAGCTTATTTAATACCCTTTTAAGTGACATATCTAGTAGTTGTCTTAACACCAGAGATCAAAGCAATCTCTCTTGTGTGAACTTCTTTGAAATGTTTTGTTTGTTTGTTTGTTTATTTTTTTTTATTTTCAGTACAGCAGCTTGTATCATGAGTAGTCTTTTCTGTTTCAGTAATTGCACTCACCATCTAACCTGCATATAGAGTGCCTATATGTGGAATTGTATATGGCATGGATGTTGGGAAAGAAAAGTTTTATTTGCCCTTTTTTACCTTGTTTTAGACCAAAATACAGTATTGCCTAACTTACCCATTGCCTAACTGTTGATCTATTCATGCTCAAGGGACCAAATGACAAAACTTGTGTTTCCTGAGGTCATTGCTTCTGCAAATGTCTACTCCCTAGCTGATCCTTTTTGTCAGAAATAAGTCAGACCTGAATGTGGTTGTTGGAGATCTTGATGGCTTTGTTGTTGTGATTACTGGTATAGTGGAAGCAGATTTGCAAGAGTAGGAATAGGTAATATGTCACAAAGTCTTAAGTTCAGAGAGCTGCCATTTGCATTTGTACTCAAATCTCAGCTTCTGTGTTAATAACTTACTGATTTTCACTCAAACATTTTCCAAAGTGTTCAACAGCAGTGTAAGTGCAACTCTTAAAGTGTTAATGTCACTACTTTGAGATGCAGTCCTTTTAAAGAGTCTATGTTTTCCATAGGTGTCTCTGTAGTTCTCTTGTTTCCCTTACCTGCCTGAAACCTAATTGCATGAAATTCCATAACTACAGCAAAATCTGTATTTTCGTGGTGGTCTCTGTAAACACCAACCAGGTTATAGTGTGTAGAACAAGGCTGGTAGTTAAGACACAAGCTCATGTTGTCTGATGATGGCAAAGGGAAGGGCAACAAAAGGCAGCCTGCCCTCAACTAGTATTCAGTCATGTAGGTGGCAGATGCTTTTCTTAAGCATAATATTGGTTCAGTGTGTGGCAACTCACCTTGCTCATTAAAAGACTTCGAACTCTATACTGATAACTTCTGTATCTGGCGGGCAGCCTCTGTCCTTCTAGAAGAGATAAATTTCTATAAACAGGATTTGGTAAGTGTGTACATTGCATGATACTTAGGAAATCTGATTTTTGCATGTTTGGTACTTTCCTCCATGCATGTTTAAAAATTGGCTGGTTTGGTTGCTTTTTTTTTTTTTTTTTTTATTTAACCACATGTATTTCTTGTTTTTGTTCTTTTGTTTTCCTTCCCCCAACAGCTGGCTTGCCCCTTGGTGTTCTAAACTTGGCCAAAATAAAACCGTATCAAAGAGGCTTTTTCTGTAATGATGACAGCATCAAGTATCCGTTCCATGACAGTACCATCACATCCACTGTCCTCTACACAGTGGGGTTCACCCTGCCCATTTTCTCTGTAAGTAGCTAATATATAGGTAGCTTCTGGTGATGGGAATAAAATGTATGCCTTCCAAGAGTTCAGCGCTGTAACTGCAAGTTGAAGACATTCTATAGAGGCAAAATTCTGTATATGCGTAGTCATTCGCATGTGAAAGGTGCCACTGCTACTCTGTTTTCATAGAAAATCTGGAACTAATCTCTGACTGCTGGTATTGCTAATAGCATTTGTTTTATAAGAAGGAAAAATACAGATGAGGTTTTGAACTTTATTAGCTTGTCTAAGCTTTTATCATTGGAGAAAAATACTACAGGCTTCTAAAATGCTGTGGAATAAGTACATTCCATGTTCAGAACAGGTTAGTCTGAGAACTTAAACACTTGTGATGTTTAAAACTTCCACTATAGTGGAACAAACAGAACTAGTGGCTGTTGTCTCCGCATATTTTCTACAGAAATAAGTCTTAATTTGGATTGAGTGGGTTTTCTTAAATTTTTTTTTTTTAAGGTGATGACTCTTTAAACCCTTCAAACTGAGAGAGGCTGAAAATCTAGCTGCTTCTAGAAAAGAGACTTGTGTTTTCAAGATCACATGATTTTTACCAAGAACAACTTGTCAGTTTTTTTCTAACAATATTTTTAGCCTGACTGTATTCCAGGTTTTAGTAAGGTTTGAGCAGGTATAGGGAAACCAAAATTCAACTATTCAAAATAGACCTTGAACTTGAAACTAGATCTTGTTTCTGTCTGCAGTGGTTGACCAAACCATACTGGGAGATGGTCATGATCTCTGGGTTTCTAGTAAATGTATATGCTAAATTAATCAGTAAGAAATGTACATTAAATTGGATTAAGGATGGAAGCAGTAATTTAAAATAGAGGAAACAGAAATCTGTGGAACCTTTACATGTATTACTTGTTTTTCCCTTAAATGCTTATTTATTAAAGCTTGTATTAGTCCTGTGCAGTAAATATAAGATAGATGTAACAGTCTATATTTAATGTTGTTTATAATGTTATCATTAGTATAGTTTTTCTGTTAAGGAAAATAGTCGGAGTTTTTTCATTTTAACATGTACTGACATAAATCTTCAGCACAACTTCAAGAAGATATCTTTTCCAGTAAGATGCATGTGTACCTTAATTGATACATGCACAGGTGAACTAGCAATTGCAGCTCTGCAATTTTGTACTTCTAAAGAGGCATTTCAGTTTTAGTTGCAAAATGTTTTCTCTTCCTTTTTTAAATATGAAGAAGTTGTTGGAGTGCTTTCTTTTTTCTTCCTTTTGGCTTTAAAGTGGTGGAGAAACATCTGACTTACAGCTAATTTTCCATACCTTCCAGAGTCAATATCCTCAGCAGGGACGCAGATGGTGCATGAAAACTTCTTGGGCAGTAATGCTAATTATCTCACATCTATTAAAAAATATCCTGGCATGACACTTTTATGAAAGGAACAGGCTTCTCAATGAAGGAATTGATGGTGAAAATTTGGTCTAAGAGTTGATAACTTGCACTTCATGCAAACTTTTCTTCCCTAATAAAAAGCTGTTTTGAACAGGATACTTGTTCCAAAGTAGGACTTGTACGTCAGCTTTATATCACATCACAAAATAGAAAGAACGACTTGTGATGCAAAGCTAAGGGAAGCAAAAGGAACCATATCAGCAACTTGGAGGGGAAAAAAGTGAATGGCTAATTTAGTAGAGTGGTTATGGCCCTTCACCTTAGCATTCAACAATATACAGGTATTGCTGACCCAGTTATTTAGTCCTTAGTCCTTAAAGCCTTAGGAGGTATAAGCAGAAATGCTTGAAATAGTGTTGTGTGTATGCTCCTTGCTGCACTAACAGCTTGTTTTCAGAAGGCAGTAAGGAATAGCCTGAATGTCTTGCTGCATAATAATAGAAGGTCTTACCTGGCTCAGTTGTTGAGGAAGGCCCATAGTGGAATACAAAACTACTTTGAAGGGAAGAAAAAAAGAAAAAAAATAAAGCAACCAGACATCAAAACCTGCAGTAATGAGTAAGGCATAGATATTTGTTAAGAAATTGCTTCGTGCATAAAAGAAACTAGGCTGACTGTGAAGAGCATTTTATGAGGATTTACAAGATGCATTAGTAAGTCTCAAGGATCTTCTTAAAAATATAAATAAAAGAATGTTCTTAGAATTGGCAGTTCCGTTTATAGGTCTGAACTCTTTCTGTTCCCGTTGCCACCTTTTATCAGGAAATAAAATGTCTGTGTAAAAAAGTCATGTTTATTCTTTTCTGAATACCATTTCATAATGGCAGTTCATACTTTCCAATTATCCAATTTGTTTTCTGTGTCTGGGTAAGAAGCACAATTTTTGTACTGGAATTTTTTGAGACTTGCGGTCAAACAAGCCTTGATAATGCTCTGGAAAAATGAATCTCTTTGGATGTGTAGGCTGGTGTCTGGTGAAGCACATGCGCATGAGGGCTGACATTTCAAGAATCTCAGAAGATCTTTCCAATAATTCAGCATTTCCAAATCCTTTTTAGAGATGTTTAGAAAGTGATTTTGAATAGTCTAAAAGCTGTAACTAGTTAGGGGCAGTGTGTGTACATTGCAACTCCATAAATATTTTTAAAATAACCTCTCAGAAGATGTACTTGGTCTTGCATTTTTGGGCTTTACCTGTCTGCATAAGATCAGGTCTTCCAGTTATAAATGACAAATTAATGTCAGTGTCTTCCGGTTACAATGAGGTCCAAGTGTACCTATTTGCATGTGTTTTATTCAGTAGGTCTTTTCTGGTGACTTCACCTCCAAATCAGTTTTCCTCAGTCATCTTACTTCTTACAATCAGTGCCTTCACTTATGCTCATACAGCTTCTCTTAGATTTAGTGGTAGGTGCTACTGGGAGAAGCAGCACAGAACAAAAGAGGCCTCTCTGAAGCATCCTTCTCACCAAAGGAGCAGAAGAGCTGGGCAACTTGGGAGTTGCTGAGTTTCATCCGCTCCCTGTTCTAGGTTCTGAGCAGGTTTTTTGTAGTTCCCTGCCGAAGCTTTGCCTGGCTGTCCTTCTCGGGAGCTGAAGAGACACGACCCACTGGTGAGCTCTTCTATATGACGAACCAATTCACAAGGGCACAAAGAGTTCAGTTATTGTAACTTGGCCAAAGTGCTGCAGTGTGTTTATGAGAAACAAAGTAGTTTGCCAAAACTATTACTACTAAAACAGGCATTGTAACCCCTATCAGGTTATTTTCCTTATAGGGGAAGTGTTCAGTGGTAAAGAGAGTAAGACACTTATCTGGGATGAGCTCTGCTATTTGGCACTTATGTGACTGAAAGGAATGTTATGGGCCTGTAGAAGTCTTAATTTCTTCACCTGTAACACATACAGAAGATACTTAGCTGATAAGGTCATGTTGTCTTCTGCCTCAAAGAACAAAACCAAAACCTTCTTAGTTTGGTTTTCCCAACGCTTCAGTATCATAATGCTTTCCCCAAAGGGGTACTATGTAGCTTTTGCTCCTGTGCCAGCTTTAACATATTAGGCATTAGGGTTAATGTTTCCACAAATGTCTACTTCCACCTTGTGTATCAATGTTCAGAATGTAACTTTTCTTTGCTACAGATTAGCACAGTTGTACTTCGGAGGCAATTACTGATTTCTGGCAAAAGACACGAATCTTTTATGCTCTGTAAAAGGGATAATTCTATTCTATAATTCCATTTTGCATGGAAACTAACTGAAAGCACCTATTTAATTAGCAACATAAACACTTACTGGGCTAGTTCATATGTTTCTTGAGGGACAAGTTTAGCTACTGTGGCAGAGACGAATTAGGGAACTGTAAGGAAACATTCAAGACTGCGATTGGCAGGTGTGCACTTTGTTTGCAGCAGTTTCAAAGCTTTATGGCCCACTGATGGCTTTGCAGTTAATTGAAATTAATCCTGCTGTTTGACACTAGAGTGAACTTTAGCATTCAGGTTATGTATTAATAATTTTGTAATGCTCTGAACAAGACTTTGCCTCTTACCTGGTAAACTTTGAGAAAGGAGTCATGTTTTGTCTTCATGGTTTTTTCATATGTTTTAATTTCATGGTACTGGAAATCTTTTGTGGCAGTGCTGTTGAACTTCATAACCTGGCATGAGTTTTGCTGGATACTAACTGTTCATCTGGTAATCCTACAGATCTGTATCGCCTCTGAACTTGATCTTACTCTGAAAAATAAACTGCTAATTTGTGTTGGTTCAAACTATTTAAAGCCAACATAGCATAAATGTGTTGTTATTACTATGTGAAGAGTTAATGTGCAAAGTGCGTTTTGGTCAAATTGATCAGTAGTTCCTTTGTGTGATCAGTGCTGTGGGGGACAGAGGCTGAGAAATGGCAGTTGCTGCATCCAGCTTTGGCCCCACTTTTGCCCCATCTATGGTGAAGGAGTTCTAGTGTGCTCAGTTTGGATCTAAGGAGGACCACTTATAGTTTGGAATGTGTAGAGATCACTCCTCCAGTGATTTGCAGTTCATTTCAAATAAATTACTTGCAGGGAGTTGCTAAGTCTATGGACTTGGCTGTACTTTTCTCAATTCTTCAGGTACCTTCAGGAGGATGGCATACTCAGGCTAAAGATAGAATTAAAAAAGAAAACCAAACCAAAACAAAAAAAACCAAATAAAACCCCCAGTATTTGGACCTGTACATTCAAATGATTACTTCACCAAAATATCAAACTAAATAATCGTGAGATTAGATGGAAAATCCTTAAATGTATAAATAATCCATTGAAATGTGAGAAGTGGACAGTAGGAGTATGTGCTCCTTGGCTTTCTCAATGGAGGGAGGAAGGTACCAAGTAGAATTCTCCAGGAGTCTCCTGTTCAGTGTAGTCATAAATGCCTAGGGAAGAGTGTGTGCAGTGAGGCAGTAAAGCTGGCTACTTGCCAGTAAATACAAAAGAGGGCAACCTGGCTGATGAAATAATAGCATGGATAAATGTCAAGTGATTTCCTTCCTGAGGAATGTGGAAAAGACCACTCAAGGTTGGCATATAATGTGATTTTCCCTTCTTGTCACCAGAGTGGTAATGATCAGCTTTCAGTTCTGTGGAGAGATGAGAAACTTGGAAGGAAATAGGCCTGTATTGTACAGGATTTTTATGGAAATCTAATCCATTAGGTTTTATAAGACAAACTTTTGGATGAATGTGCTATAACTGTTTAAAATATTTAGTCTTATCAGTTGAACTGCATGTGTTTCTACCTCTTGTATTCTGACTGAAAGACTGTTTTGGAGGCCTATGTATCTCCTTCAGTATGTGTATCTTTATTGCCAGCTATCTTTGTAGCTCCTTTCTTCTTGGTTGTTGTTGGATCAGCATTGCTCTTTTCCTTGATATCTACTGCCTATGCAATTAGTTGATTTACAGCCCTTACATTCTGTTGTGTAACCCCCAACCTTTCTAGCTCTGAGCTAATAAGGAATGTACCTTAGCAGTCTGTCTCTGTCTGCATTTAAGACAGATAATTTAAAACCAAACATGTTTGCAAATTCTGACTAATACTATTTGAGAAGAAATTCTTGTCAGATGGCTAAAAGTGTTGATATTTTTGGAAAGGCTGGTCACACTATTATGTTGATGTATAACAACCATAGGAAGTAGACATGATTTTCCCTCCTATTTTGAACTGACAAGCTCCCAGCTCATCCAGATTGTTTAACCTCCAAGTATGTGACTCCAAACTCAGTAGTGCAAAAATCTATCTGCTTTCTTGCTTCAGTCTTTAAGAGCAGTTTTGCAGGCAGAACTGGCTGATCTTGATTTCCCACTGTACAAAAGAATTGACAGGTCTGTCAGCAGTACATCTAGTAGTTATTCATTAATGATGCTGGTATATGAACTGTGTAACGCCAGATTGTTGGCTTTATCTTATTACCCTACTGGTAACCTCTTCCCAACCCTATAGTTCCTCTTCGCATACCTGTTGTCATCTTCCCTTTAACCAATTTCTTCACTGTGTTACAATTGACTTGGAAGAAGAATTATACATCAGGGATGCTTTTTGGTATTCTCATAGGGGAAATGTTCAATAGGGAGCCTTTAATGACCCTCTACCATCTTTACTCCTTACTTTAAATGAGTATTTAAACTCCACAGTTTCTTCTACTTCCATGTAAAACTTGAGCTCAACTGATTTTTACAAATTTTCCTTTTGAATGTGCCAAACTCTGCTCTTAGAAGTTGTCGCATGTTTTGGGGAAAAAAGGGATATTTGAAGGAAAAAGCAGGACCTTTCTTCTGATTTTCTGTGGCAACACGTGACTGTGGCAGATGAGTAGCAGTATTGCTTTTCCCAGTAATCTGCTGTTGAATCTTTGCTACCTTTTTCTTAAGAAACTCCTGTAGACTTTTATGTGAATAAATCTTCTGGCAAAGTCTACCACCTCCTGAAGTACTAGTAAAATTTGTTCTTCAGTTGTATCTGGGAAGGTAAATACCTTGACACTAAAGATAGTTATACCATTCTGAAGACAAATACCGTTTGGTGTCTTCAGTGATATCAAGTCCTCCTAATGTTTCATACTTAGAAATCACTACTGTGATGCAAAAACATATTCATGTCTTGTGAAATTAAGGCATCTCTGAAGATGAAAAAGTAACATGTCAATAAACGATAGGGAAACCCTTCTGTTGTACTTGCTCTGGTAAGAGGCTTTTCCCTTTCATCACTTTCTGCCAGTTCTGCTTGTTTGTCCTGCTTATACTCATGAAAAAGCCAAACTTGTTTGTTTGTTTTTTTTCCCTGTCTGCATTATGTTTGAGGGAGGCTTGTACTGCAGAAAGTACTTAAGCTATGTATTTGAAATACCTGATTTTATTTTAGAATTCTTTTGTGGGATTTTAAATTAGGGTGTTGTTTTTTTTTTTTTTTTGGTGGTTGGTTAGTTTTTGGTTTTTGTTTAAAAAAAAACCATAAAAAAACAGGCTTTGCTGATTCATTTAAAATAGAACAAACCCCTTATATATTGGAAAAAGTTTTTCTTAATGGCTTTACTTGCCAGAAACAGTAGGTGTTGCTGCCCCTCTGGTTTACCTTTTACTTCTGTCCCACCTCCCACCATCTAATAGTGAAGCCAATTTATGTGTGCTTAAAAGAAGTAAATTCAAACCCACTTATGGAACGTGTTCCGAAGGAGTAGGTATTGACATTGGAGAGTACTTTAACCAAAAGACATCAAAAGTTAGTACTGTTTTTTCAGGCTAATAACTGCCTTGAGCAAAAAGTAAATTAAAAATGTAGTTCTGTGACTTTAGTTTTCAGTTTAACAGTGTTAAGTCAATCTGATCAATTTTACTGTAATCTGTTTTTTAACAATTTTTCTCTTTTATCTCATGCTTTCATGGAGCGTGTCTTCTTTCAGCACTGAAATGTGCTGAGGACAGTGATTAGACAAATGACTGCTGGAATTACTTTTAAGTCAGTCACACAGGGGAAACTGAAGAACAACTTCATGAAGCTTGCTATATAAGCTTTTTCAGCTGTACTGTATTTCAGTGCATAGCTCTTCCAATTAATTGCTACTTCAAACCAGGTAGATACCTAAAACTTCTTAAGACTCATACTGTCCTACCTGAATTTTGCTGGTTATATCCTCAGGAAACTTGATAAAGTTTTCTTTCTTTCTTAGCAAAGTGGGGTTGGCTTCAGATAGGTTAAAAGAGATGGAAGAGAAGGCATTTTAATAACTTAATTTTCGGTGGTTCTTACTTAAAAAGCAGAACAAAAATAAACCTCGAGTTGTTTGGTATTTTATTTGCATGATCTTGATACGGGAGGATGCTGTGCTCAATTACAGACTAATTACATCATAATCTCAGTATTGATGAAGAGTAAGCACACATTTCAAGCTGTTGTTTTCTATTTCTGATTTGGCAGCAACTAATTACATAAAGAAAAAAGCCCCTAACAACACCTGAATAACCCCCACACTCTGAAAATTTTATCTCCCACCTAGAAAAGCTGAAACCTTCAGGTGTGGATAGAAGGAAATGAGGAAGAATCCACTGTGACGCCTTTATTCATAGAGCAGGTCTTTAAAAGGATGATGTAGAGCTGGTGATGCAATGTCAATGATGCCACATACCCTTGATTGCAAGTATTTGTGGCAGTGTGCTGAAGCTGTGGTAAGGTTTTTCTAGGCTGAACTTGATTCTGTGAGCAGCTGATTTACTATGATGCTTAGAACTGCCTATTCTAAAGAAATAAACATGTAAAACAATTGAGAGACAGTAATTTATGCAAGCCTCATTCTCCAGTTCTGGAGATTTAAAAAATAAACTTTTCTCGAAGGTATGGTATTGAATCTGGTATTGAATATCATACTGAACGTATGGTATTGAATATGGAATTGAATATGTGTGCAGGACAAAGTATGAAGTTTTCATTCCATACATACATTGTAGAATAAATGGTGTTGGAAACACACCATGGAATTATTATTTTGACAAGTCATCTTCCATCATCATTAATGCACACTGCTTCTAAACAACTGGCGATGTTTCATGACATGATGTCACAATACCAACACCAGCAAGGGGAGGGCAGAAATGAGGTCTGGGCTGCAGTGTTTTTCATAAACCCTGCCATGCTTACTATTAGGAGAAAGAGTGATTTCTTTTTTCCCTTTCTGTTAGGAAAGGCTGTGTTTTTGCACTGTGCAGCAGAGTCTGGCTCCAGAGCCCTGTGCTGGCTGGTGTCTGAATGGTTCACTGTTTTGGCGAGGCTCTGGTTTGGCTCTTAGCCCATCCTGCTGTCCTTCTGCTCTTGTTGGTGTGCTTGGACAGCTTCCAGAGGTAGTGTAGTGCCTCTGGCACAGAACTGGAAACAACTTCTCTTCACAGTGACAGTGGATTTTTTTTTTTTTTCCCCCAGCCATATATTTTTTTGCATGCTATTTTACTTTATTACTGCAACAGTATAGTAGATACCTAATCCTTTGCGACTGACTTTGTGGTAGGGTTACCTGGAGTACATTAGCGCTATGATAAGCATAAGGCAGTTAACTGCAAACTCAAGTTACTTCAAGAAAATTTTCACTTTAGTTTGTTGTTTCTTCTTCTGTGTCTGTTTTTAAGCTGAAGTATTCTTTTAAGAAGTCACTTTATGGTGTGAATTAAAAAATCAGTTGTGTTTGAATTAAATATGGTGTGAATTAAAAGATCAGTTGTTGGTGAAATCAGAGCGTCTCATTTGTGATGGGCCCTGGAGTCAGGATTAGTTTGGAGGATTTCATGGGTAGATGTTATAGGGAGAAGATGGTTAAAAGGACCCTTGGTCTTTTCCCTTTTTTTAGCTCTCATAAATCCTGACTGTGTAAGATACTGTTTCTCTTCTCTTCCATAACACTTCTCTTACTACTTGGTTGGTATATTTTATTTTTTTTACCCCCCTTTCTCCTGTTCTATGTTTGCTTTTGTTTGTACACACTTATTTGGGGCTAGCTGCGTACATGGGAAGGAAGAGGTAGACTAGACCTTGATACCAAGGTCCTGAGAAGACAATTGTGACTGCAGCAACATCTTTCTCTGGTGGGAAGGAAGGTGGCTGGTTTTCATCCTTCTGATGCCACACTGGTAGATTGAGTGTCTTCCCCTCTATGATTTTTGTTGTCTGTCTCCAAATGGGTATACATTTTATGTGCAGTACTGATGAATTTTGAGCACAAAATCAAGGGCTTTTAAGCACTTCAATGTCAGTGAGCTGGATATCCCCAAGTTAAAGGGGACTGTTTTGTTGAACATTCCTGTTAGTCCCCCACATAGACCTTTCTTTCTGAGGGTATTCATCAGAAATAGTTGATTTTCACTTCAGAAAACAGATTGTGCAGATGCTGTACATATGTCAAGGATAGAGGGTTTAAATTGTGATTCTGTTAGTCTGTAGTGCTATTTTCAGCTGGGTATGCAAACGAGTGTTTTAGTTAATATTGCAGGTCTTTTGAGGTGCAATAGCACAAAGCATTGTGTGCCTTAATTTTATGTCCTGTTGTGTTAAGGATAAGCCAAAGGCTTCCTGTTTTGTGGAAGAGAGGGGAATAAAATCTCTGTGCCCTGAGGTTGTAGGGCTTGTGCAGTGACCAGGTTGTTCAGGGAGCTATCCAGTGTATGCAAAGTGAGGGGATTGAATGCTCATGTAACTCTTTCCTTTTTTCTGTATCTCCCTGAAAACTCCCTCTGCACTTGCACTCTCTGAGAAGCACCCCGTTTCTGCTTTCGTAAAATGAGATTTATGCTCTTCTGATTGTAAAGTTGTCCAGAGAAGGTAACTACTGCTCATGGGAATATAAAGGAATAGTATGTATTTGTGGCAGTAGCAGCAGACTGAGCAAGCTGGGGTCAGCAAGTCACTGAACCATTTACTCAATCATGGTTTTGGCATGCCTCCATGCTTTATGTACCACAAATGCCAAGGTCAGAGGAACCCTGTCCTGCTCTCCTTCATTCAGCAAATCCTTCCTGGGAGCTACTAAGACAAGGCAGTAGTCATTGGCCGAGGGAAGTGCATAACATCCTAACTTGCTGCATGCTCATTGCTCCTTATGCACTTCTCTTTGGAAATGTGGGGGTATAATCATTGCTAGAGTTTGTGTTGCTTTTGTAATGTATTTTTTATTCCTTTTTGCTAGCTGGCTTGCCTTTTGCAATTCTCAGTTCAAGACGTATACCCTTCCAGAGAGGAGTTTTCTGTAGTGATGAATCCATCCGGTATCCATACAAAGAGGACACCATTTCTTATAAACTGTTAGCAGGAATACTTATTCCTTTCAGTATAATTGTTGTAAGTTAAACTTTTCTTCATTGCGTTTGATTTCAGTGGGGTTTGGGAAGAGGGAGGAGGGGCAATCTGTTAATACAGACTTCTAAAACTGTATTCTATAGGATTTCTTGACTTTAAAATAATGTCCTCAGGCAAGCTGCCAAAGCAGTAGAAATGGTGTTCTGACAAGAATAACCAAAAGATTATTTTTCAATTGAGGTCAAACAACTACAATTACAGAACAAAAAAGAATACCTTAGAACTTGGGTGACTTAATTCTGTAGTTTGAGTGGTAAAACTCTTCCTCCCTCAGCATATCAGTTAAGAATAGCAGTAACATATTTTAAATCACTGTCTCAAGCTTTTCTATTTTGGGAGCTACTACTTTCAGAATATGAACTTGAATTACAGTATTAAGTTAGCATTTTTCTGTTTCCCAGAATCACTGGAAATACTTCTCTGTGTGAAAGTGTAACAACAGGCATTGAGTTTTTTCACAGAAAAATATTATGGGTTCCAGCCAGAATTTACCAAAAGCATAACCAGAATAAAGAGATTAAGTTACCCAGGAAGCTTTTCAGTGGGTATTTGCCGAAGGTCATGATAAAACACTGGGTCCACTTGTGTTTGAATTAATGCTAGGGCTCACTTTCATATTGCACCTAACCTGGTTGGAAATGGGCCGCTGTTGTTCCTTCCCCTTCACACCCAAATCAGTGAGCTGGAGAGACTGGCTCTCCAACAGCCAGTTTGGGATCTCCCTTGTTGACCATAGCTCCTCACTCAGTTGAACTGGCTCAAGTATATAGTGACTCTGTATCCTTAAGATGTGCTTGCATGTTATCAGCTGAGCCACCTTAATGGCTTGCTATGGAGAAAAGGTGTGGTCCCACTGTCTTTGCCACCTGTGCTGGCTTGTCTGAAATTCCTTGAGCTGCTTTGAGCTAGGTTGGGCAAGATAGCTCCTGGAAGTATACAAACAACATCAGTGGTCTGGCAAAAAGTGGTGGGCATGGGCAGCGGTGAGAGCTGGATGTCACCAATTAACCACTTTGTGTCCTAAGTCTCATGGGACTGCATTTTATTTCCAACAGTAGCCCTTCAATGCCATCTTCAATATTGTCTGGGTGTACTAAGAAGCTCCAGATTCCACTCACAGCTCTGTGTTGGGTGACATCCAAGCTCATCAGAGCTACAGTTTGAGCAGAGTTAAAACTTTTATGCCAAATAAGATTTTTAGGTGTGTAAATATTTATCCAGGTATATTTTAGAAATCAAAGCTGGAAAAGGAGCAGCTAAATGTAAACCTTAGTATTGACCAGCTGTTTCTCTGGGATAATGGGTTAAAATCACGTTAAAATTATTGCGGTCTGTTTCTTGTGTAAGGATTGCACAGAATTTTTTATCTAGGTTTCAACATAAAGGCTTGCTTGTAGCTTATATTTGTTCCTGGGTGGAATTTTTCTTTTCATAACTCTAAAAATATGAGGCTGTAACTCTACCTAGTTTTCCTTTTTTAGAAAAAACTGCTTCAAAAGCCTATGGAAGCACTTCTGGAGCAGATTAAAGCTTTTTTCTGTTTTGTCAGTTCTATTAACTGACAAGTCATTTATTGTGGAAGACCCTGCTTTTTAAGATATGACTGATTTTTTAAAACTGCTACTATCATTGGTAGTCAGTATTACCTAAGAGCAGCAATACTTGATCACAGCTGAAGCTCATCTAGCTTGTTATCTCATTTCTAGCAGCAGTTAAACCAGATGATTGAGGAAGAACCTAAGAGCAAGTGAAGACTGATGTTTTGCCCTCAGTATTTTGCTACCAGCTATTTGCAGCTTGGGAACTTCCCGAGCCAGTCAGAAAAGGCTTACCTGAATTAAGTAACTTTCAGTGGGTGTATTTGCTTTGAATTTATCCAGCCTCCATGTGAGCCTACATGAACATTTAGCTAACAAAGTTGCCACCTTTCAGTTGTGAAATCAGGCTTTCCTGTCAAGATTGCTTTAAAGTCAGATGGTGAAAGTAAATGTTGATGTCCTTTACTCAGTGCTCAGTCATATTATAGAAGATAAATACTCTTGTATCTCTGTCCAGTGAAGTAGCTACATTGAGATAATTTTTAGTCATCTCAACTGAGATAAATGACCTTCTTGCAGGCTTTGTAGCAGTGTTCTTGAAAAGAGATTCATTATATACCAGTCATGGCTGCGGTGTTTCTGTTCAGCTGTCTTCATTAAGAGGTGTATTTTCTATGAGAGCATACCAACATCTACTTTGCTGAAAACTTTCTCAGCTTTAGTCCGTGTTCTGGTGTTTCTCTGCTTCAGTCCATGTTTTGGCATGGTGCAGGGTGTGTAAAACTGAAGTGTCATGCATCTGATAAGATTGTCTGTTTGCCTTAATGTGCAAAGCTGCTGACAGCTGCTTCATCTGCCCAGGTGTCAGAGTGTCTAGTAACAGCTTAATTCACCAAAGCTCTGCTTTGCTGGGATCCCTGAGTTGTCACTTTTGAGTGACTGACAGTGCCATCATTTAATCTGCACAGCATTTTTAAAAGTCACTTCACATACATGCATACAGTCCCCCACCCATCTGCTCATCCATATGAGTTGAGCCTTTCTGCACCACATGGGACCATCTGGTTCAGTGTCCAACCTGTCTGGGGTGACGTTTTTGTACTTTGCTTGAGGAAGAACTTAGTTTCTGCAAAAGCAGAGTTGCAGGAAGACAAAATTAAAATCTGCATTCCTGTCAATACTTGATGCACATACCTTGGACATGCAGGGTGAAAAATCCTTGGAAAGACCTCAGTAATGCCTGTCTTTCCTTAATCTCATTACTTTTTTCCCGGTAGGATTTAGTTTTCCTGAGGAACAGGAATTTTCTTTGTTAAAATAACTGGCCTTCCACATCTGGAAATGAAGACCCTTCAGAATAGTCTCTGGCATCACAAAAAACCTAATAACTTTATGATGAAATACAAAAATTTTGCTCAGCAAAAGTTTAGCTGAAGAAAAGTCAATGTAGAATAAAATGTTATACTGGAAATAAATATTTCTAATTAGGGCATGCCTAATTTATCCTAATTAACATAAACATTACTCAGAAGGCTTTGTTTTCATAAGTATTCAGAAAATTAATGTCATTAAGTTCAACACAAAGAAGGATAAGGTGAAAAGTTTTTTTATATTCTACATAAATGTTTAAAGTTTGGGCATGATTATTGCTGACTCTCGGAAAATGTAAATTTGCAACTTAATGTCTATTAAAAATTAATTTCTGAAACAACGTGTGCATATTAATAACAAAGTAATATCGTTATCTTTAAGCTATTATCTATATTTTAACTATCATCCTTATTTCTCTTTCAGATAATCCTAGGAGAGACACTCTCTGTGTTTTTTAATCATTTGCACTCAAACTCATTTGTCAGAAATAACTACATAGCCACTATTTACAAAGCCATTGGGACCTTCATTTTTGGAGCAGCTGCTAGCCAGTCATTGACAGACATTGCCAAGTACTCCATAGGTAGACTGCGTCCTCACTTCCTTGCTGTGTGCCAGCCCGACTGGACACGGATCAACTGTAGTTTAGGTTACATTGAGAATTTCTCATGTCAAGGGGATAAAGCAAAAATCAACGAAGGAAGGTGAGTCTGACTAACCTTGTATACTTGGTTGTAAGGCCTGTTTCTTGACTTGGGATGGTGACTTTGGTATTGCTACTGCATTTTTGTGCTTTTAGAATAAATTTCTTTAATGAATTTTGAACCCTGTCTAGACACTGGGATTTTTTTCTACTTTGTGGAAACTTGTTTTATTAATGTACAGAAGAATGCATGAATTATTGTGTATTAATTTCACCTTTTTTTTTTTTTTTCAAAATGTGGATGATACTCGGTTTTGATTGGCTTCTATTTGTTTTTAAAATGTCTGTGCATCCCAATGAAGAGAAGAATTTGAAATCTGCCTTCAAAATTTCATGTAAAATAGCAAGGAAAAGAGTTCAGAGCTACAATGAAAGCAAATACATCCAGTTTTTACCCATATAAAATATGTCGGACTGTTCAGAGAATTGCTTTACTCAGTTTTCTCATTATTAAGCATTTTATTACCTTAAATACATATGTGCCAGTTCAATCGTTGCAAGGTAATGGTGAAACAAAATGAAGTGTCTGAGACATTGGAGTTTTGTCAGTATTATAAACATCAGTGTTTGAATGCTATTTGAAATGTTACAGTATGTTCAGAGTAATTTCTGCTATTAGAGTTGCTTAAGCTCCTGGAATCCTAGCTTTAGAGAAGCTCTTTGCCATTCTTTTTTCAGAAGATCTATATAACCTCTTAGATATTTTCTCTGTGTGTGTGTCTTTTAAATATGTATGTGTAGGTTTTGCTTACTGTCCCCTGTGCTCATTTGCTCCTCTGGCATGTGTTCCCCTATGGATCTCGGTATCAGACATGGTATTCCTCAGCAGCCACACACGTCTTGCATATTTATTTGGTGGAGGACCAGGTCCTGCTCCAAGTCATGTATAACAGCTATTTCAAAGGCACTAGGAGCAGTTGGTATTTTGCATGGCTGTTGGTAGAGGAGCAAGTGCATGATGATAGGTAGGTAGTGTACCAGATAATCTTTTAATGAGAAGAACTTCATGCAGGAAGTAAATAAAGAAATTTAAGTTTTTTTCTCCAATTAAACCAGTAAGATTAGTGTGAGGGATTAGTGTGCTTCATGTGCAGCTTCTTCTTTTCTATTACTGATACTTATAACTGTGCTTATAAGGCTCATTTATGTATTCAATGGTAACTTTTATCTCATTTCAGGAAAAACGCATACTTCTTAAAACTTGTAATGGTCACTTTCTATATGACTGTCAACTGCAGTTTGGAAAAATGCAGAGTAAACAAAGGAGGATATTTATGAAATGTGGAAAACAAAGAATTTCTAATCAGCATAGCTGTCAGACTTTCAAATGTTTTTGATTTTTCAGCAATCTGACTTGCAGTAGAACACCTTGGTAATTGAAATCAGGGATATGCTATCTCCCACAAGACACTAAATTGTATCATGTCAGCTTTGCAAATTTTAGTGTGGTGAGTTAGCAGAAGTAACTGCCAGAAACTAATTCTTTGAGCTTAAAAGAAAATATGATGGTAGCTTACAGCACCAGAGGGGGGAAATGCAGATTTTGTTGTACGTTACAGTGTGGCAGGTGTAAAATGTTTTCTCTTGCTTCAAATCACCAGGAATGGTATTTTTACTATTCTGCTACTATATGAAAAGATACTTAAGTTCCAAATAGAATGGATCTTTAAACAGAATTGCACTTGCTGAGGTGCTGTTTTGAAACAGAATTGTGTGCTTTCAGCATGAAACTCTGGAGTCAAAATTCAATGTTGGCATAGATCTGAATCTTTAGTTAAACTTTTAAATGAGTCTAAAAATGCTTTTCAGCTTTAAAGAGGGGAAAAAAAGTAAAATTTGAGTTGATTGTAAGGACTAGAAGCGTATAAGCTATAGTTGGAGGATTAGAGAGTTTTGGGCCAGCATCATAGCATATTTTGTTCCAGTACTGTTTTAAGTAGATCTGATATTCGCAACACTTTGCATATGTCTACTATATAATACATAAGGACATAGGGGAAAGATAATAATTAGTATCTATTATTAATTAGTAACAGTATTAAAATATATGCTAAAACATACATATGCTTTATCATGTGTATAAAACAATGGACTTAAGCTTGGTTGTCTAAATTAATAAAATGCTTATGGGCTTTGGTTAGTTTCAGTAAGATTTTACATTCTTACCTGAGCTTAATAAGCTAGTTCTTGTTGACAGAAGTATCTTGTCTGCTCTGTATTATGCTCTTCAAGTTAAAACATCTTAGATTCTCCTTGACCATGTTTATAGTGTGCTTTCACTTTCAGCACTGCTGGTGGTTGAGGATCATAAACACTGCTGTGTGCTTAGTAAATCCCATGTGCATTTGTTGAACAATGCATGTATTACTTGAAAGTATATAGCACTTGCAGATCTCTAAAATATGTGTGAAAATCACTAGTTTTATTAAAAAAAAGCAAGCTAAATAAGCTATTAGTATTAGAAACTGTCTATTTTTCTTCTGTGTCTCTTTGTAAAACAGGCTGTATTTGGCATTTCATTTTAAGCTAGCCACAGAAGCTTGGTATGAGCTACTTCATGGCAGTTTTCTTCGGGTGAATGACTTTTACTGAAATGCATTCTCAGGCTTTTATGAAGGTGTTGCCAGGTCTGATGTCAACTAGTTTTGTGTAGAGCTCTGTAATATTCCATTTAAATAAATACTAAGAGTAGTAATTCAGTAAAAAGGTAACTGAACTGTGAAGGTGAGTTTTATTTCAAGTATCAAAAAAGTAGTTCTCCTTAAAGCACTTAACACAGTTGAGAAAGATACTTATTTTAAAATTGTAATTGCACTGGGCAGAAGGGTACAGAACTTCGTATCATGTAGTTTCTTTACTAGGAGACAGTGGCATGTTTTAGTGTTTTACAAAAATAAATTTGATATACAAGCACAAGTCTTAAGTGCCTATGAATGGATATCAAAGCCAAGAGGTCCTCCTATCACTGGTGCTGGGAATTAGAATGTCACTTGAAGCGTACCAATGCTCAGTGCTACTGGGTTGCTTTTAAGGTACTTTCTTTGGGACCTATAAAGGTTGTGACTTGCCAAATGGCTCATTCCTTTTTCAAATCAGCAACATAAGGCGCAGTAAATACATAGGTGTGCTAGGCTATATCCCTGATCACATGGCAGTGTTTAGTGAGCAGTCTCTACTAATCGTTGATCTCTCCGGCTTTTGCAGCTTTTGTTCTTGTTCAACTATCCTTTACTTTTGGCTTGCTGCTGCTTGCCTTTGCCTGGCTTTAAGTGGATTGGCAAGATACCCAGATTCCACAAAGAGGAGTAGGCAGAGAGGACACCTAAAGGACAGATGATGACTTCTCCATTCCTTATTGGTAGCTGACGCATACTTCCCAAACCTGTCACGTCATTGCCCAGTGTTTGTGCATCCTGTTTGTTAGCATTCTTGCATCCAAAAGAGTTAATTGAAACCACAGATATTCAGCAGTAGGAGCTGTGAATTAACATTTTACTGTTCTTCTGCTGATCATACTTTGCTGTAGTTGCTGGTTGCCTGTCTGAAATGAGATTTGTAAACAATGAAGCTTGAAAGTCTAGGAGAATAACAATAGAACATAAGAGCTTATATTTTCCTCTAATGCATGAATTGTGGGATAAGTCTTTAACACACAAAATAAGTCTTTTGTTGTTAGGATATCCTAACAGTTGATTGATCTGGAAAAATACTTCAGGACTTCAGGATGGTGATGGAGTGCCTTCTAACTGTATGGTTAGATGTCCTAATATATTGTGTGGAGATGTTAACTGGTTGCTTCCTACTCATTTTGGCAGTCATGAGTTGCTAATTCTACGTTGATCACCTTTGTGCAGACACGCATTGGTAATCTGTAGGTAGTAGGATCTGGAACCCAGGAGACTTGCTTGGCCAGGCCAGCCAGAACCTGGAAAAGGTCAGTCTTAAGTGTGTCTCTAAACTTGGATTGTCATCTTATGCAAATAATGGGTATGTTCTTATTGCTTGTAAAATCCAATCTCAAAGACGGTAAATGTGGTTTAAATAAAGGTTCCGTCGATTATTTTTTTTTGAGGAGGGATGTTAACTTAGTAATGGCAGCAGGATTTTCTCTCCAGTTTTATGAAATTCTTTCTGCAAGAAGGTAAAAAAGAAAAACCCAGAACCCCTAAGCCTCCTTCCC
>JARCZZ010009777.1:0-13654 GCA_030323915.1 Brotogeris chrysoptera
GCGCCCTCAGCAAGTTTGCTGATGACCCCAACATGTGTGGTTCTGTTGATACGCTGGAGGGAAGGAACGGCATCCAGAGGGACCTTGACACACTTGTGAGTTGGGCAGATGCCAACCTGATGAAGTTGAACCATGCCAAGTGCGAGATCCTGCACCAGGGAAGGAGCAATCCCAGGCACAGCCCCAGGTTGGGCAGGGAAGAGATTCAGGGCAGCCCTGCGCAGAAGGATTTGGGGGTGTTGGTTGATGAAAAATGAACATGAGCTGGCAGTGTGCGCTTGCAGCCCAGAAAGCCAACGGTATCCCGGTCTGCATCAAAAGGAGCGTGACCAGCAGGTCGAGGGAGGTGATCCTGCCCCTCTACTCTGTTCTCATGAGACCTCATCACTTGGAGTATTGTGTGCAGTCCTCATGTTCTCAACATGAAAAGGACATGGAACTGTTGGAATAAGTGCAGAGGAGGCCACGAGGATGATCAGGGGACTGGATCACCTCCCATATGAAGATAGGCTGAGAAAGTTGTGTCTGTTCAGCCTGGAGAAGAGAAGGTTGCGTGGAGACCTCATAGCAGCCTTCCAGTATCTGAAGGGAGTCTATTGGGATGCTGGGGAGGGAATCTTTGTTAGGGACTGCAGTGAGAGGACACGGGGCAATGGGTTCAGACTTAAGCAGAGGAAGTTTAGATTGGATATGAGGAAGGAATTCTTTCCTGTAAGGGTGATGAGGCACTAGAATGGGTTGGCCAGGGAAGTTTTGAGTGCTCCATCTCTGGTGGGGTTCAAGGCTGGGTTGGACAGAGCCTTGGGTTGCCTGGTTTAGTGTGAGTTGTCCCTGCCCATGGCAGGGGGGTTGGAACTGGATGATCTTAAGGTTCTTTGCAAACCTAACTATTCTATGACTCTATGATTGTATGATTGGGAGGTAGACTTAACAATGGACACTATTGCCCAGGTTATTCACAAGTGTGAAATGTTCTGCAATTAAGCAAGCCAAGCAGTTAATGCCTCTTTGGTATGGAGGACAATGGCTGAAGTACAAATATGGGGAGGCCTGTCAGATTGATTACATTACACAGCCTCTCCTGCTCTGAAAGACTTTTACAAGAGATGGAGCCCAACATCATGGACCAGATGGACTCAGCAGCTTAATGAGGATTGGTCCATGCACTAAGGAATGATCTCTCTTTCTCTCCCTCTCTATGTGTGTGTGTGTATATATATATATATATGAGATAAGAGTGATGGTATATTAAAAATGTAGAATCCTAGCATGATGTGAATGGTATGGAATAAGGGCTGGATACTGTCATGGGTTCAGCAGTAGCAATCATTTTTCTCCTTCTTAGCAGCTGGTGCAATGCTGTGTTTTTGACTTTCGGTCTGGGAACAGTACTGATAACAACGATGTTTTTAGTTGCTGCTCACTAATGTTTAGTCTGACCAAGGACTTTCTGAGCCTCATGCTCTGCCAGGGAGGAGGGGAAGCCAGAAGGAGGCAAAGAGACGACTCCTGACCCAAACTCACTAAAAGGGTATTCCATACCACAGCACGTCATGCCCACTATATAAACCGGGGGCAGTTATCTGGAAGGGTTAGATCACTGTTCGGTCGGGCTGGGTATCAGTCAGCAGGTGGTGAGTGGTTGTATTCTCTTCCCTTGTTACTTCCCTTATCATTATTATTATTGGTGGTAGCAGCAGTGGTTTGTGTTATACCTCAGTTACTGGGCTGTTCTTATCTCAACCTGTGGGAGTTACATTCTTTCGATTCTTCTCCCCATCCCTCTGGGATCTGGGGGGAGCAAAGTGTGTGCGTGTGGGGGGGAGATATAGGGGGTGGCTGCATGATTCTGAGTTGTGTCTGGGCTTAAACCATGTCAGACTGCCACTCGCCTTTGGTAGGTTTGGCAAATAATCATGAGCAAAAAGGATTGCTGGAATTGTAAGCAAGAATTTTACTCTTCTTGTTGGTTAGTAGCCAAGTATTATGTAAAGGTAATAAACAGGTATTGTATTTCAGAGGATGCATTTTTACTTCATGCAGAGTCTTTAGTTAAAATCAACATAGGATGTTCTATGATTCTAATGGGATTTGGCACCAAACCAGACCATTTTTAGCAAGCATGATGTTGTGACATAGCTGTCAACAAGTACTACTATTCAGTTACATGTACAAGTGCCTGACTTTGTACATTGCTTTCACTTTTTCGATTGAAACATTTCTGTAAATAGAAGTGTGGTGTTCACCTCTGAAGTCATTCCAGCACAGTATCCTTCTCTCTGGAAATGGTCTATAGCAGCTTTTCAAGGAAAGAAGGTAGGAAAAGAAGATAAAAAATAGAAAAATAGAAAATAAGGAGTTAGTTCTTGCAGGGAAAGAGAGACTTTGCAAATATACAATATACAGACTTACAAACCCCTCAAAAATTCCTCAGTTTCCTTTTCCTTCTTTGTAGAGCCTCACTCAGTCAGATCTCTACTATGCAACCTGCACTGTATTTAGAGGGCATGCCAATATGGCAGTCTATGGGTACTTCCAAAACCAGCAAAAATAAACCCAAACTATTGCTGCATAAAATACCATCCATTAGCAAATGCAGTTGATTACAGGTGTTTCTGTATTTCTGAAGAAAAGCCTAAACAAGGCCATGATGGGTTTTGTTCTCTGCTTCAGAGGCTTAGTCGGAATTTGAATGGAATTGCATCTGTGCACAAAGATTGACAATAAATCTTTTCCTGTGATAAATAATCAGAACAATTTGCTTTTCTTTTAATTAAAAAATCACAACGAGCCTGAGCGCTTACCCATATTTAATCACTGTGCTCCTTATTAGGACAGCAAATGACAGAGTGTTTGTTGCCAGATGGAGGAATTACAATGATATCCCTTCAAGTTCTCCCCACACTGCTTCAATACTTCCTTTGTGAAGCTAATTCTTTTCTTGACTTTTGACCTTGTGCCATGGTTTAAGCCCAGTCAGCCCTGTAGATTGCTCACTCACACCCCCTCTTTCTTCCCCCCAGCTCCTGGAGGGATAGGAAGAGGAATCAAAAGAATGCATCTTCCGCAGTTTGAGAAAAGAACAGTTCGGTAACTAAGGTATAAAACAAACCACTACTGCTACCACCAATAATACTAATGATAAGGGAAGTACAAGGAAAGAGCATACAACCACTCACCACTGATACCCAGCCCAGCCCAGCAGTGAACCTCACACCCTTCCGTATCTCTGCCCTCTATTTTTACATCCTGGGCATGACGTGCTGTGGTATGGAATAACCTCTTTGGTCAGTTTGGTTCAGGTGTCCTGTCTGCTTCCTCCGGGCTTCCCCTCCTCCCTGGCAGAACATGAGACTCAGAAAGTCCTTGGTCAGACCAAAACATTACCAAGCAGTAACTGAAAACACTGGTGTTATCAGTGCTGTTCCCAGGCCAAAAGTCAAAAAACACAGTGCTACACCAGCTACCAAGAAGGAGAGAAAATGACTGCTGCTGCTGAACGCATGACACCTTGAATCTAGAAATTTCTCTACAGACTGAAGCATTAATGTATGCTCTTCCCCTTAGCTGGCTAGGTATAAATTGCAGCACAGATGTCTTTTATTCTGTACCTGGGCAGTAAGTAAGATTGTACCCACTACCTGAAATTGAAATAATGCAGAAAATCTTGAAGGCATAAAACGAGCTGTTAAATATCTGAAAACACAGCTTGTCAAATAGAAGCCTTTCATGAGAATATTTTAATTTCAGTGTCTAAATATGAAATCACTTGATGAAGGAAAATGCCAGAGATGAAGTATGTATGGGAGTCACAAAGTCTTGTGGGCTATGGACTGAAATTCCTACCCTCCTGATTCAGACCAATGAATTCCCACATTCACACATTGTGCTGCCGTTTGGAAGTACTTTGGCAGATGGAGAACTGGGATAACGAGAACGTCATAAAGTTCAACAAAAGAAAAATCTATGTCCTGCTCCTGGGGAGGAATAAACCCATGCAGCAATACCTGCTGAGGGCTGAGCAGCTAGAAAGCAGTTTTGCAGAAGAGGTCCTGGCCGTTCTGCTGGACAAGAAGTTTCACATGGTCCAGCAATCACACCCAATAATCTCCTGAGTTGCATTAGAAAGAGGGTTGACAGCAAGTTGAGATACTGGTAAGACCCATCAGAACTGTGGAGTCCACAACTGGACACAGCAATCCAGGACTCTACTTTACAGGAAATATACTGGAGAGAATACAGTGAAGTTGCAAAAAGGATGAAGGGTCTGGAGATGTCTCCTATAAGGATAGACTGAGATAGTTGGGGTTGTTCAACATGAAGAAGGGAAGGCTCAGGGGTGATCTTGGTAATGTGTATATATATTTGAAGGGAAGGTATGAAGAGGATGGAGCCAGGATAATTTTAGTTTTGCCTAGTGTCAGGAAAAGAGGCAGTGGGCAGAAACTGAAACACAGGAAGTTCCTTCTGAACATCAGGAAGCACTTTTACTGTGAGGGTGATTGAGCACTAGCACAGGTTTCAGGGAGGTTTTGGTTTCTCCGTACTTTGAATATTAACATATTGTCTTGATACAGTCCTGGGCATCTGGCTGTAGGTAGCCTTGGTTGAGTAAGGGGCTTGGACCAGGTGATCTCAAGAGGTCCCTTCCAACGTTTGTGGTACCATGAAATTTTGTCACTGTAAAGAATAGGGATTGCTCCCCATAATTGTCTTCAGGATTTTCATTTAACAAGAAAGTATTTTTCTTGTAACAGCTTAGTAAGGAAATAGTATACCTTCTGGTCATCATTATGTACATCTAACTCAATTTTTGTTTCACGTAGAAATGTTTTAACGCCCTTTTTATCTTTCCTGAAAAGTAAAAACCTGTTCCTGCAGAAGGGCTTTCTCCTTTCTGTTCCCTCTTACTGTATTAACAATCTCCTAAACTTCACTGAACCCTGGCTGCACTGCATTCTGCAGCAACATCCTGCCTTACCATTAGAAAGGCCTTTTTCTCTTGCAGAGATATGCCCCTTTTCAAGAAGCAGCATCTTGTTAGAAGAAGTTTTGCAATACAGATAAAATTGCATGTTCAAGGAAAGCAGCAGGTTTAAAGTAAATAGTTACAGGACTTAGCAACAAATCCAGGAGGCCACTTTTGAATAACAATGATAAGCACTGGGAAAACAGACAAATTAGGGAGCTAACTCTGAAATAACAAAAGGAATCAGACAGGAAGACAAATGGGTTTAGTCACCTGTATCAGCTATGACTAGATTGGTGAGGAATAAAGGGTGTCTGCATCAGCAAAATCATCCGGACTCTTGGACATCATTCAGGTTACAGAATTTTTATGATTTCCTCATTATTTATAATCACAACAGGCACTGGCAAGTCTTTCTCTGAACTGAAGAAGTTATATTAACATTTACTTTGTAACACTAACGCTGTTTTATATGAAGTGATAATTTTAATCCCAATATTTAGTGATGTTTTATATGAAATGATGAATTTAAAGAAGGAAGTGTTAATGGGCCCTGTAACTTCAAGGATATCATTGGATGAACAAGAAGCCATGATTTCAAAACCACACAGAATCCTTCTTTACACAAAAAAGTCTTGATTAAAAGAAGAGGTGAAAATGACTATTCTAGTGTAATATGCAACATGATATGGAAAAAGAACCACTTGAACATGATGAATTCAAATAGAAAATTTATTGCAGCAAGCTGATAAAGAAAGCGAAACAATCACTGAAGTTTAAATGGCCCAGTAAAAATCATGGGTCATGGCCCAGTAAGTAGGCATATTACAATGAAGGTGAGTTCCTAAGTAATGTATGCATTCACTGTTACATTTGAATGGAAATGTAAGAGGATGTGGTAAGGATGAACAACAAGGAAAAGTGTTCAGTATATATTTTTGCATAGCATTCCTAATAAATGTGGTTCAAAGCAGGATTTGCTAAAATTCAACTTTTTCAAAGCCAGAAACATTTCTCAGAAGATCTGTTTTGAGGAGATTGCTGAACAAGAAATAGCATCAATTAATGAATTCATTTTAATTAATTAATTGATTGAATACATAAATTGGAGCTGTGAGAGTTGACTGAAAAGACCATCAGCCTAGTTTATATCTCTAAGTAGGACAGACAGATCTTGCAACAACTGAAGACTGCTTAGCTTGAATTCAACCCTGGAGAAAACAGTGTAATGATAAAATGCTTATACAATACACAAAGGAGCAAACCCCATGATTAATGGCTATCCATGTGGCTCATCAAATAAACCTATAATTTTCCTGATAGTAGTATAACTGCTGAAAATAATTGCTACGAAAGTCCACAACAATGACACTGTTTAACTATCCCAAGTGTAGAAGAATTGGGTTTGTTTTACCAGGAAAAAACCCAACCAACCAACAACAAAAATATTCTGTTTAGAAATATGTCTGAAACTGAATATCACTATACCTGGACTAAATCTGAAGATGACAGGAGAACTATTTAAGACAAAGGACAATTGTGGGAAAAAGAAGGATTATTATAATTAATAAACTCAGGCCAGAATTTAGAAGAAGGCTTTTAACCACAATAGTAATGAAGTTGTGATACAACAGGTTAATTGTAGTAGTCAGGCAAACATATCTGGTTTTCTATAGGGCAGTCTATAAAAATATTACATAAATGTTTGTGATAAAATAAAACTGCATTCAATGATACAGAATGTCTTTTCCCATTCAATGCTGCTATTATTCATCCATCTGATCAGGATAAATGCATTGATGTAGCAAACTGGGATTCCTGCAGGACATCCGAGAAAGTACTACATAGTGGTTTATATTCTATGGAACAAATTGAACATCATTTATGATGTAAAGATCTCAATATCTTGAAGATAAGGAAAAAAGGGTGAGATAAATAGTGAAGAAGACATGTTTCTCCAACAGCATATTCTGAAGTATCTTAAAACTCTTTCCTCATAATCAATGACTCTGCAACTTGTGCAATAGCAGGAAATTCACACAGAACTTATGTCCACCTTATGTGGAAAGTAGTAAGTCAGAGGAAAAAAACCCCTTTTTGTTCAAAAATAGAATATACTTTCAACACAGCAGCACTGAAGTGCTGTAACAGAAAGGACTAAAATCGTCTTCAGAAGTATAAAAAGCAGGGCTGTCAAAGAAAAATAAAGAAATTGCCTTGTCTCAGTACACAGTGCTGTCAAGATTCCCAACAGTTCTGTGGTTCAGATTTCTATTAAAGGATGCAGAAGAATACTTGTGCAAGAAGATGGCAGGAGGAGAGCAAATATATCAATCACATTTCTTATTGCAAAGCTTTAGGAGCTCAGTCTATCCAGCTTATTAAAGACATTGGGTTTCTTTAATAGTTACTGCATGGGATGATGAGGGGAGTGCAGAGAAAAAATCATACCAGGATTCAGTGAGCAGTGAGATCAGTTTAGGTTAGAGCATCCCTGAGCTGGATAAAGCAGAAACTATAAAGCGCAGTTTCCAAGCAATTAGAGTAATCTAGAACTTGAATAGTTTGCAGAGGCCAATGAGGTCAGAGGGACTAGTGCGAGGAGGCGTTTGAGTACACTGATGTCCATTGTAGTCATGTACATTGGTACAAGCTTTTACTTCCATGTTGTCCTCCGTTAACTAGAGCTCTGTGAGCCCCTGATGCACGCTGAAGTCATTGCATGTACTCAGCACCAAAGTGATCCATGCCTTATCATTTGCGCAACTCTCATCTCACTACAATATAAAGCTAATAATGATATATTCCCAAGGCAAATATTTCATAAAAACCTGCTTTTCTGGGTTCCCTTTGTTTTAATGGCTATAAACAAATAGTTTGTGATTCATTACTAAAGGAAGCCTCTAACATAAACTAAATTATCTGCAAGCCTGCAGTTTCTGGTTTTCTTCTCTGGGATCCCACACAATCAGCTCAAATGGAGGTATCTATCTGCACTGTTTATGTCTGAAGATGATTAAGACGCATCCAAGTCCAGGGTATTAATCTTCCTTGCTAGGTCAACATCTATGTAGAAAGGACAAAAACACAACTCTTGTGGGACTTCGAATGGAGAACTTAATGGTTTTAAGGCATGTAAAAATAAAATCCAAGAGCTCTGCATGAATTTAGAATATACAAGGAAAATTCACACCCAAAAGTCAAAAGCATCTTAAAAATTTAGGCTGAATTTCTGTTGAAAGCTAAGTGACGCATTATGATAGCTGTCAGTGGGTAAAAGCTTGAGACTAGTTATTAAGATTTGGGCTTTATAGCCTTTTAAAGAAGTTTGTATATCTTTCCTATATATTTGATTCAGTAATCTCACCTCTGGAAGACAAAACACTTACTATTTTTGTATTCATGTTTCAAAGTCAATGGTCCTGGTGGACACTTGGACTCTCAACATCTCCATCCCTTATTGTTCCTTATAGATAGAGGTTTTACATTTTGTTGGTATTTTCATATGTCTTACAGTTTTGGTTTAAAACAATGACCATAAGCAAGTTTGGCATCTTTTTCTTCCATTTGTAACTGATGAAAGTCAAAGAGAAATCCACTTTATGCAAGATAAATTATATAAAATTAGTTGGTGGTTTGTGTTGGAGTTTTTTTGGTTGGTTTTGGTTTTCCCTAACATCAAAGTGGCCATGTATCCTATAATAAATTGGAAATTTTCCTTCTAATGCTTGAATTGTACATTTATATCACCGTATTTATTATTATTAATATTAAGTAATAATAAATATAATAATAAAATATAATAATACTATAGTTGAAACTACAGGGTGTTTTCCACATGTTAAACTAACAGGAATGCTGAGATTTTCTTGCCTTTAGCAAAAATGCATTTTTTTTATATCTGTCCTGCAAACTCTTCAGCATAAAGGAGGGCCCAGCTTCATCTTTTTTCTGCAGGTACTATGTAATGGGCAAGAAAGTAAATGACAACCTGTACTGTATCTGATTACTGGAATTTGTTTAAGAAACAAGGAGGCAGGAGCTTTTCCCTACTTGATTATCACATTCTCTCAATTTCCTCTGCAGCACCATGCTCACCAGGTCTTAACTCCCCTCCCCTGCAAAAAGGTCACAGCTGGTCCATGATGCTCTGGGATCATATTGTTCCAAGCTGTGCTGCTGCTCACAGTCACCAGTCACACATGCTATTGACCAGGGTCCCTGAGAGTCCTCAGGCACTCATCACCATGTATCTCCTCCATCTTCCAATCCTTTCCCAGGGTGTTTCCTCCAGCCAGAACTTTCACCTTCTTTTTTCTAGTCCCTGTCTTTATTTCCCCTCCTTTCTTTGGATTACACATCTATTTTGCTTCACCTTTTCTGTCCAGATGTTAGGTCTGTTGGGTCTAAAGACGTAAGAGCAAAACCATGATGATCATCCTCCCAGCCGGTGGCTCTTTCAGTTTGCAATGCTCCAGCAAGTTTAGGACAATATTGAAATTTAAACTTCCAAGAAGCTTTCAAGAAGAAGCCTGAACCACGAGAAGGTGGATGTCAGAACCCAAAAGTCTCTTGCTGAGTGAGGTCAGACTAAATTATAAAAATGACCTCAAAATCCATGAGAACACCAGATGTTATCTCACCAGGTGTCTTTCTTTTGTGATGCAAAGTCTCAGAGTAAGCAGCAGAAAAATCACATTATGTGATATTTGAAAACCTGCTATGTAGCTGCAGAATTGCTTCCACATTCATTATAATAAATTATTTTTTATCTATTATCAACTCCAGGTTTTTAAATATTATTTTTTCACTGTGTTTCATCTTTTGAAAATAATATTTTCTTTACGTTTATTAAACTACATTTTCCCCATGGTAAACGCAATGCTAATTCTTTTGCCTTCTTCCTGCTTCTTGGTGAGGGGTTTTTTTTGTTTGTTTTTGCCTTACTGATGTTTCCAAGATCTGGTGTTGAATTTTTCATAAGTTCCTGTAACATCATCTTTGCATAATCACAAGATTTTCCACAAAAGAACTCTATCACATCAGCAGCCTTCTAATCATGTTCTGGTTATATTGAAATTGATATTATGCAGTTTTCATGACTCCTTTGGATAGTTTTCCACACAGAACTGTGTTTATATAAGCTGATTTTCAATAAAAGGTCCCTTGAAGAATCATGGATTTGCAAAATAGTTGAAGTTGGAAAGTGTCTTTATAGATCATCTGATCCAGCCACAAGCACTGGACATAGCACACTAGGTCTGTCTCACTAAAGCAGAAGGACAGTGTCATCTCCCTCGGCCTTCATGAATTGCAGATTTTTCCTGACTATTCTTGTGGCCTTCTGCAACAGAGTGACTACAACAGCGGACAAGGGAACAGGTACTAATGACATCTACCTGGACTTCTGTAAGGCCTTTGGTACTGTCCCACATATTATTTTTGCCACTAAAGTGAGGAGATAAGGATTTGATGGATGAAAATTTAAATGGATCATGAATTGGCTAGATAGCTACTTCTAAAGAGATATAGTACATGCCTCAATGTCCAAGTGGAAAAGAATAGCAAGTTGTGTCCTCAAGGGTCCATAAAGGGATCAAAACTATTTAATATCTTCAACTATGACATAGGCAGTGGGACTGAGTGCAGTTTTAAACTGAAAGAGAGTAGATTTTGATCATCTATGAGGAAGAAGTTCTTTACTGCAAGGGTGTTGAGGCACTGGAACAGGTTGCCCAAAGATATTGTGGTCACCCCATCGTTAGAAATGTTCAGAGGGGGCTTTGAGTAATCTGATCTAATGGAAAGTGTCTCTGCCATGGCAGGGAGTTGGACTATGTGACCCTCCTTGGTATTCAAGAGTGATATTTGTTTCCTCCCATCCTCAGGATTTTCCCCTGATCATAATGAGCATTGAAGATACTAAAGAGTGGCCATGCCGTGATATCAGCCATCTCCCTCCTTGTCTGAATTAATGTACAAGCACTTCAGATAGTCCCACAGTCATGCAGATTTCCCTGAAAAGGTATCAGAGCTTCCCCAACATTAATGTTGGTGTAGGTACTTCATTATTGGTGTGCATATTCTTGGGCTGGGTACCCCTCAGCCCTGTTATTGATTTCAAGGTCTCCCTATTCCATGTCACGCTGCACACTTTGCTTGCCAACCCAGTCCATGCCTTACTCACTTCGTTGTGGGTCATCATCTCCCTTACCTCATTATATAAAATAATTTTTGATCAAACCATTCTACTCTCCATAGCAATCTAATCTGCTTATCATTAGTCTTTATTGCTTTACTTAGTGCAGCTCATGAAGCATAATACAAACATAATACAGGAGCTCTTGAAATACACCAGCGAGTGTGGCATTATGTGTGTAAAGAGGAGATAAAGTGGTTTATTTTTTCTTATAGGGCTGTGCTCAGAGCTTGCACGTCTTGTTAGCACATAAATATGGTCACTGCGGTAGACAAGTGAATTAGCTGTTATATGCATATGTTTTTAATTCCCCAGAATGATGCCATTCTAGGCAAAAAGTTTTGCTGACAAAAATGAGTAAGTATTCACCTGAAAATCCACTCATGAAATGTACAAAATGTAGCAATGTAACATTTTTCAGGATCCTTTCAACAACCATTGTAAAGTTTACCCAAAAGTGTCCTATAAAAGTAATAAACGTTCCTTCAAATAAACCAGCGCTTAGAGCTCTGTTGATGTTGGGTCTGAGGGGACACAAATCTAGTTAGTTACTTACTTACTTAGCTTTACTACCACCCATAAAATAAGTAATGAATTGTGCATCAAAAAGCCAGGCTTTCAAAACCTGGAAGAAAAATAATATCACGATCTTTACAGGCAAGGTTTTTGTGTCTATAGGTTATTTTAGTTGTGCTGGGGAAGGAAGAAATAAAGATGTCAAGATCCGTCAGAAAGTCCGCATTTAATCTTAAAAAATACAGAATACAACATTCAACTGAACAAATCCACTGGAATTTTATTTCATAATCTTCAACTTTTGCAGAATCCACTGCTTTATTGCTCTTTTGTTCTGACATGAATTGACATAGCTGTCTGGAAAGGATCTTGTGCATTTAATGGGTACCCAACATATCTGATGTAAGCAGACTTTCATAACTTTTGCTACAGACTTGGTGCCATTTACAACAAATCCCAGCACCTTTATTACTGTCTCAAATTGCTTTGTGTACTGTGCGCTTTATTTTTTTGTTATTCAGCTTTCCCATGTGTTCAGTTGAATTTGCAACTTGTCCAGTGGTGGACAATGATAGGAACTGGGAACTTTCAAGAAAGATTTTTAAGGCTGACATTTCTTTTAAGGAACAAAATGCAGAGCAAACTGTCATTGACCACATTCTAACCATCCAAAACAAATTTCCCACCCATTTCAAAGACAGGTTTTAATTATCAACTCATCGTCAGTCCTTGCTGACACATGTAACAAGCCTTACCAAGCAGGCATTGTCAATAATGGGAGGAGAACCTCTTATGTTTCTGAAGTTGGGCATAGGATTCAGCACTTGAGTTACCCAAATGATGCTTTTCTTCCAGATTTCAATAATAAGCACAGTGTGTACAGAAAAGTGTAGTGTACAGAAAAAAAGAGATTCAGTTCCAACTTATCACTAGGTCTTCTTGCTTCCATTAACCCCAGAAAGGCTTAATTACTGAATTACACATTTCTCCAAGAGCACACTTTGTTCTCACAAATCCTAATACTCTTTCAGAGAAGGCCTATATAATTCTTTGTGCTTTATGGCTGTCAAAGCAAAGGTGCAAAAAAGGGAAAACAATCTTCAAGTCACAGGGCCGCACTTCTGTCCAGGTGAAACCACATGTTCTAATATCTGGTCAGTCTGCCCACCAGATAGGATGTCTTCCCTTTTGGGAGCTTTTCCTTTAATCTCCAGTGCCTCCCATTCAAGAGTTCTATCATGGGGAATAGCTTATGAAGCATTAAAATAATAATTGGAATACCAAGAAGTTCTAAATTGAAATCTGATTAAGGTGTTTGCATGTAAGAAATGTACGTTTAAGTGCATTTTGATAAAAACATCTGAGTTATTTTGCTAATTACTATAGAAAGAAGACAGAATTGTGCTTATTAAGTGGCCTGCTCTAGTTCTGTGGTTTTACAGCCAGCTGAATCAATGCATAATAGGAACTAACTCCAAAAGGGCTACTCTTGCTCTCTTCCTCACAAAAGAATGCCAACCCTGTCTTTTATGTACCTTCAGTGATAATACTCTTGTAAGATGGGTAATTCATTAACGGATCCAAAAGAAAAATAATTTTTTTTGTTGAGTCTTTTTCTGGGTTAGCTCTCAATCAGATTAGCAAACCTGGCCAACTCACTTGATAAACTGAGATAGGTGGTAGTTAACAATTGAATTGTCCGCTGAATTTGCTGCCTGCTTATTCTCATATTCTTCATCTATGACCAACATTGTCTTGTTTTGGTGAGGAATTGTATGGCTGTTGTAAATTCCACCCCATGTCTCCCTTGCAGGATGACAGTCTGTAGGAGAGGTTCACTTTACTTTCACTAAATAACATTACACAGGGGCAAACATACACATGGACTAGTCAAGAAATCATAGAATCATAGAATAGTTAGGGTTGGAAAGGACCTTAAGATCATCCAGTTCCAACCCCCCTGCCATGGG
>JARCZZ010009778.1:0-12324 GCA_030323915.1 Brotogeris chrysoptera
GGCATGGTTTAGTGTGAGGTGTCGCTGCCCATGGCAGGGGGGTTGGAACTAGATGATCTTAAGGTCCTTTCCAACCCAAACTATTCTATCATTTTATAAACAGAAGAGGCCAAAAGGCAGCTATTCAGGGCACCACATGGCCAAGACCAAGCAGCACCCAGAGTAGGAGCCATCCCACCAACTCAGCAGGCCAGTCACTGGCTGTAGCCCCAGCCCTGCGCATCACAACTGTTGCTCGACAAGCATCCAAGCAGGAGTTCCAAAGCTACTGCCGCAGCAAAGAAGGCAAGAACACTTCTGCATGCAGGGCAGATGCCCAACAGGATAACCTCCGCAATGGGGCACTTTGATGCCTAAAGCTGAAGACTTCCTTCTTCCTCCCTAGCCACCAGCTCCTACAGCCAATGAGACACAGCACTACTCTGGCTACTCTGGCATTGCCTCCAACATTGCAAGACAGTTGCATTTAATGTTCAGCTCACAAGCCCAACATCTGCAGTTTTGGAAATGACGAGCAACAATTGCTATTCAGTAGCTCTCTCTTGCTGCTGCAGCATGACAGGACACAGGCACCAGGCGGTGGTATCACCACCATGCAGCACAGGTGTCATGGTGAGATTTGGGAGTTTCCCATCGGCACCTCTAGCTAGCCGGTGCCAGTTTGATGGTGCATGCTGTCTGGCAGGACTCAGCCCAGCTGCCCAGGGAAATGCCTATAGCTAATCACCACTTTCGTCTAATCCTGACAAAAGAGTGTGAAAGGGATCCACGTCCAGCAGAAATATCATCTGCTTCTGCTTTGGGTAAATTCCTTGAGTTGACAGACTCAACTTCTCTTGTCCCTCCAGGATGGGCAAGAGAGTACAAGTGATGCTGATCCAGCATCCATCAGGATACAAAGCATTTCCAAGCACACAGCGAGGACCACAGCACCAACGGAATCCATCCCATTCATTCAGAGGTGACCTCTGGTGAAACTGATGAATTTGTGACCCTTATTTTTCCAAAGAAGCTCTGGAAAATGCTCCAAAGCCATTTTCAGTCTGTTTGATGCGTTGGTGATAGCATCTGCATTGCCATTGATGAAGAAGCCTCCCTAAAGGAAGTGCCTGCACAGGAAGGACCTTGCAGAGTTTTTCAAACTGACAGCACGAAAAGCTTCTTTCACCAGCTCCACCTCAATGTGTCCACCAAAATGCAACGCTACTCCAAAACATCTGACTTGCCTGATTTGTGGCAGAAGAAGCAGAAGCACCTTCTGCTCACAGCAAGGTACATCACTTCCCCTGCACATGAGCCCACTCTCAGGATAATTCTGGAATAAGAGCTTAACCTTCTGCTAACATAAACCTTGGTAATGGAAGAGAGGAGGAGGAGGGCAGGAAATGTTGTGAGATTCATTTCTTTCTCAGGTGAAAACACAAAAATTGCTGCTACTTAACAGAACCATAGCTCTGTACGTCAGCCTAATCTTTAGGTGTCAAATGCCCAGTAGACCTTTTCAAGACCTGTGCTGCTCTGTTGCCATTACAAGGATTAGTTTTCTCTCTTGGTGTTTTCCCATCTCCAAAGGCTGTCAACTAACTGTTCCTCTTTTACGTGGTTTATTTACTCTTCCACTACAACCCCAGCTTCAGGAGAGATGATCCACACCTGCTTGAGAGGTGCAAGCAACAATCTGGTCACAGAAGGAGAGCAACAACTGCATTGTCACCAGGCCTGAAGGAAAATGCCACAAAAGCAGCCCAGATCAGATGTGCAGCCAGGAAGAGGTGGCCACTACTGTCAACCTTGTGCACCCCCATGTTTACCACCCTAGTGCAGCCAGGCCCCACCTGGCATCCATCAGGCTGCTTCTGCTGCACCCTCCTTCAACAGGCCACAGCTTATCTCCATGAACAACTGGATACCTGGCACATGAGGGATGGGGCTTCCCACCTTTCCATTCTGCAGACAGGCACCCCCCAGCTGCCCTGCCTCCCTTCTGGCACATGTGGCTTCCCATGGTTTTTCATGCTGGCAGCAGCCTCTGCTCTGGCTACCAACATAACTATCTGCAGACTGAATGAAATATCATAATGAAAAAAGCCAAAACCTCTCAGGACTGGTATGTGTTTAGGTGCTATGCCTCCCGAAAATAAAAGGCAATGCAGGACCTAATGCAACCTTTGCCATGTATCTGCAGTATAAGCAAAGCAGGCCAGGCTTTCTTGGCTGTGCTTTTTGAACATTTCACCAACAACCTCTTCAGCCTTTTAAAGACTGGGTAGTCTGAAACCTGGAGTGAAAGCAAGACATCATGAATTTCACACACCAGCTGAAGCTCCTCTGAGAATAAGTAAACACAGGCATGTTCAGTTAGTGGCTTTATAACAGGCCTTGGAGATTACATATCATCATCTGCACACTTTGGATTTTATTTCCATGGTTTGGGATAAACTGAAAGGCCCATTTTCCAATACTACACAAATGCCTACATTTTGACTGACTGCAAGATGAGGGAAGAGTTTTCCATTTATCAGAATGAAGTCCATTCAATAAGTAACATGGGAAGCATTACCAAAATTAGTAGTTACAACACAGGGGATGAGATGCTATTTTCAACACTGAACTATATGAAGAACTAACTTCCTTGGGAAAAGAACCAAAAGGATACTAAATACTCTCTTCAGTTATCACAGGACTGCAAGCTCCTACAAGCTGAAAAGTTGCTTTTAAAGTCTTCCTGTGAAGTTTTGAGTAGTAAAAATAGACACACAAAATTAAAAAACAAAAAAGGATTAAAATACTTAAAACTGCATAAGCTTATTTGCTTTAATAGACCCAGGGTTTTTACTTACTGAAAGAACAGGTTTTTTCCTCAGGCACTTCTAACAACCAGCTGTCAAAGTAAACGCTGTGCATGCTTTCAGGAGGTAAGCCTGTAAATATACACTTTTTCAATGTAACCAAGCCAGAAAATTAATCTGCTGTTTCACTTAGCTGGTGTGCAAATGGGGAATTCCCGATAGGCCTTTAAGTGCATGACAAATCAAATACATTCTTCATGTCCCTAACATGAATTTAACTTAAGATCAAGTTAAATCACAAAGCAAACCAGGATGAATGTCAAGCATATACAGTCTGTTTCACCAGTTACATAGTTAAAGAAAAGTCCACCAAAGCAGTTGAAATTGATTTGAGAGCTTCTTCTCCCACTACAGATGTAATATACAGACAGATAAGTTACAAACTGAAAAATGTTCTTTTTCAAACTGCTGTTATAATTCACTGACAAGCATGTACATTTCTCCTTACCAATACATAGGTTGCTTGTGTCAGTTTTTTAAATAGATTTCTAAATACTGTCAACACATTATTCTTTTCAACAAATCCTGTTAAAACCTTGGAGAAGGAAACCTACAAGAATAAGGATGCAAGAGAGAGAAAAAAAAAATTACTAATAGTGAGATTTGTAAAACATGCAGCAGTTTCTTGCAGCCACAACACTTGCTGTGGTTGAGGTCTAAGGAACTACGCCAAGATACACTTTATGTCCACTAAAATGATGTTTAGTCCCACGTCTGTGCAACTAAACCATGAAATTTAGCATTAATGATGAAACAGAGCTCAAACACATTCAATCCTTATTTTAGTCTGTGTAGTACTGTTTCTTGAGCCCACAAAGCTTCTTCCTATAAGCACAAGTATTAAATATTTAAGGTAAATATGATGCAAGCACAGGCAGTCCGCAATTCTAGCAATCCAGAACCCTGACTATGGACTACGTATGCAAGAGGCAGAGCTACATGCTACTTATGAGAAGCTGGGCAGAAAAATTCCATCTTCAGATGATAAGATGAAGTTAGACACTGCAGAAGTCTTCAAAAGCCATGGGTTCAAAAACAGACAGATGCGGATGAAATAATAAACAGCATAGTTTATGGAGATGTTGGTATTTCTGATCCCTCTTCCACCTCTTCCCTTTGAGAAAGTGGAATTTATAAAATATTGTTCTGAGACATTTGGTTCAAAGATGCTAAAAGCAAGTTGGGGGGTTGTTTTTTGTTTGGTTTTTTTTGCCAGGTGGTAGGGGCATCTTTTAAACACACAAAAGCCAAACAAGCAAATCACAGAAACTGTTCCCACCCCTAAATAATTCTCCTATAAAAGTTCCCACTGAATTTTTAGAATTCAAGATGCATACTCAGTTCCACATGTATTCCAATCACAAGCTTGACAAAAGCCTTCACACCAACTTTGATCCAGTCAGATTACTGCATTATCTGCATCTGCAAGCTTGTATCATACAATAGGCAGTCTAGATAAGCATTCATCATTTTAACAAGTGCATTCCAGTAAGCAGACAAGCTATGGATTACAGTTATCACAAAGGATTTGTTACTGAGCATAAATTCCCTAGCATACACAAAACCAATTCTTCTTTATAAATCCAGATTCCAGAGCTAAACCTCCTTTGATTACACTTTCCCCCATCATGTTCAGGAGATTCTCACATATCATGATCAAATTAGATTAGTATCTTATATGTGTCACTCTCCATAATTAATTTCATATATGTGTTTTAATATACCAAAAACCTAGTAAGTTGATGCTCATGCATATGGATTGGATGATGAGAAATACCCTCCCTAGAGGACTGGAGAGAGAAAAAAAAAAACAAAAGACAACTAAATCCTGCATGTTGATGAAGCTAAAGCAGAGCATGGGCTCAGCAGTTCTGCAGTTAACTAGGCTTCTCAGAACTACACATTTGCTCAAGTGTTTCCTTACCTCTTCCTCTTCTTTTTTGAAAGCTCAAGCTATTGATTCATTGAAGCTTAGTTATTATTCACCACAACCACTACGCAAGATATGGATTATTCACCATTACCTTTATAATTAACAAGCCACAAAGATTCACATCACAAACAAGCCACAGCTTGTGTAGCTGGATCTCACTAGAACTCACTCATACCTGGCAGACATGTTCTGCTCTGCTGTTGAATAACTTCAGATGTAGAAAATACAATATTGTCACAGAATGTAAACAACATTGAGTAAAAAACAGCCTAATAATTTTTCTATAGAGAAAATATACTTGAGAATTCCTTTGATGTGTAAATTTCTTTCTTTCCATCATTTTGCATTAAAACTAGAAAATAATTCACAGCAACTAAATCATCAAGCACCTGTTGGGACATCTGGCTGCTTTTGGATCTCAACTTTCTGTTTTGTTCCACCTCTCTTGGCACAACCCCTTAAAAGAGCTTTAAATTCTCTTCCTGCAATAATAAACTACATTTAGGCATCATTTTATAAGAGTCAGAAGGGCTAAACAAAACCAAACAAACAAAAAAAACAAAAAAACATAAAAAAAAAAAAAAAAACAACAACAAAAAAAAAGCCACAACAAACTAAAACCAACTTAGACTATAGGGAGCAGAACCTGACCTTTCATTTCCTGAACTTTTTCCAGTTTATACAGTGATAAATGTCACAAGTTCACTGCACACAAAGAGAAAGACTATTTTTTCCAGATAGCCTCCTCCATTTTGTCTTCATTTCGAAGTAACAGTCTCTGCCCTTCCACATCCTCTGAGGGCATATGGGAAGGTGGATGGAGGCGAAGAAGGGAAAATAGCATTTTTAGAAAATGTTGTAGTAAAAATGGCAGTTCTACCACGAAAGATGGTAATTTTATCATGGGGAAAAAAAAAAGTTGCATGCAAAAAAAAAAAACTAAAAAACCCCACAACAAAATAATAAATAAACCCCCCACATTATACACATAAGATTACAAAGGGTGGAGCCATATGGAAATTTTACTGAAGGGGGTCAAGGGGAGAAAAGTGTGGAAAGTACTAAGCCAATAAAGCACAGCAGACTGCATCAGAAAAGATTAGTCATAATAAAAAAAAAAAAAAAAGTGGAGATTTAATCATTAACACTTTCAACAGAATTTAGAAAATGAGTATCTTATTGCTGAAGGCCTGAATAAAGCCAGAGGAGAAGAATTCAAGACAGCAATTGCAGATGGTCAGTGAAGAATCACATTACAAACTACCTACCTTTCCTAGTTTCTAAGGGAAAGCTCAGAAACAAGGCAGAACACAAAAGTTAGGCTGAACATATGTTAGGCAAAGAACAATTCCAATGCTCACCTGAATAATAACACTCAATCTGCTGATAGAAACTGCTATTATACATGCAAAGTTTTCATCATAACTCAAGAACTTAGCATAAAACAGTGAGTTTAAACATCATTCTCAAGGACATAGGATTAACACTACATTAGAACGTCTGACATAAAACCAGGCTTCTTAAAGTAAGCAACAATTCTGATTATAAACCAAAATTTATTCCAAGCATGACTGCAGAGGTTTAATTTAATCTTTTAGATATAAAACTGACAAAAATGTTAAGGTTTGCCAAAAAAAAATCAAGTGAAGTATTTGCATTATTTTCTGTCCTTCCTTAACACAAATAATCTACTGCCAGATTAGATCTCTCAGAAAGCAAATTAATAGGGAATATTTGCTATAATTAAAAATCGTTAGTAATTAAAAATAAAAGCTAGCTGTTAAAAAGCCTAGTAGTACTGTTTCCAGTTTTACGAAGCACTGGGCTACATCTCCTGTTTAAGCATAAACACACTCTGTTCACTTTCAGTACTGTTATACTATTAATAACAAATTGATAGTTTGGCATAGTGAAATGACCTTAAAATTTATATTTAGATTTAAACATAAAAGACTGGTTTGGGCTTCTTATGCTATTAGCTTACTAAGCATCTTTATTACATTTTTGGTTCACTATAGAAGATATTTTTCAATACAGCATAATACAGAGTAATGATCTGGATGGAAAGCCTAATTCTTTTTAAATTATAACACTGGAAATACAAAACGCTTGTTACATAGCGACAGATCTAATGGAGATTTTAAGAGTGTTTACTTATTTTTCACACGTTTCTGCATATGCTAATCATATAATTAATACAGATGTTTTCCCTGCAAGTTGCTAGTTTTGTTGCACTAATGTTTTTTAGATTTTGATCACTTTCCTTCAAGGAATAGGAAAAACTGACATAAGATTATTAAAACAGATATGTAAAGGAGGCTGCTAAAAGCCTACCACCAGTTACCATTACCTGATGAATGCATGCGGAGACAAGCAGCTCAAAACTACCATGTTTCAGCTCCTTCAAGCAATGCTACCTACTGCAGGCTGAGCCAAACAGTAACTTTATGTAACTCATTTGAAGTATTAGGGACCCCAAGGACACAGTCCTGTACTGCTAGTCAAACTGAAGAGTTGAAATTTTGAAGGCTCACTTATCAGCATGACATGGGCAGCTTGGAGGGGCTTTTCGAGCACTCGGTATTAATTGGTAACAGAGACTAAATCAGAATCAGCTGAGTTCCTTTAACCTTCCCCAAATACCCTCACATCTTCAAGTTTCACTTAATGTAATTGTAAAAAGAGGTCTACTGCTAATCAACTCTCCAGGGTGGCATTAACTTCATTAGGTGCTGCTTGTACAATGTTTTAAGCTCCTTATTAGAACATGCACAGGAGTATTTTAGACTAATGAGGCTCTATTTTTATAACCAATTGCTGAATATTTGAAATTTCTTTTTAAGTAGCTGTTGTAGCACAAACTCTCTTAAATGGTAAATACTGACATAGCAAACAGTTTTCATTGACATGTACTTCAAAATAAATCACCCTGTTAGGTTGCAGACTGTATACTTACAAGATACAGACAAAAAAATATAAATTAAAAAAGGCAAAAATAGAAAGAAAACTACACGCGTGACCAACACCTCACCCCTGCAGAAGAGGGCTGCAGCCTCCTTCTTTCTCTGTGGCCCCACTAGACAGCCTTCTTTGCTGACCAGATGCAGCAAATAATATCCTACGCAGGACTGGTATATACAGCAACTCATGTGCAACACCAAAGAGTGTTTTGGGATTAAACATGTTAAGCAAATCAAGGGAGAAACAAAAACAAAATCAAACAAAACAATGTCCAGGTTGCTAAAAGGAAGTCTGCTTCTGAAACAGTTTCTGAACAATGCAATATCTGCTCTCCTTTGCCCTTCCAGAAGGAAAGACATGAGGCTTATGTAAGTTAAACTGTGTACACATAGCTAAATATAAAACAGTCTTCAAGGGAAAAGAGCCGCACCTTAAACCTTATCTTTCCTGATGCCCTAACAAGGTTCCTTCTAACTCTCATACCTGGGTAGAAACAGTTTTGCTTTAAACACAGCTGCACAGAGAAAGACAGAAGATTAAAACAGACGTTTGCATATGCAGGAGGATAGAAAATTATGTCTGAAAGGACATTCAAAAGGAAAAAGTTTTTTCTAAAAAAAATACGTGTATCTTTTTTCACTTTCAGGAAGCCCACTACTGTCCAATCACATAAGATTAAAGCTGTCTCTCCAACTCTTCCTCCTATTGTTTGTGTTAAATAGAATAAAAATATATGGAATGTAACAGCAGGGCCCATATTCTGATCAGCACTTCATCAGAGCAGTATGCTGCCACTTTTATTACAAAGAAAATCAGTTTTAAAGTGCTTAAGTTTCCTGGATTTGCTTACTTTCGTTATGGGCTAGCCTGAGAAAATCTAAGTAACCAAATCCATGATGGTTCAGACTGTCTTTATTGATTATTGTAGGCAAGTCCATATTAAGCAAGGTTTTTGCCAGCTATAAATTAAGTTCACTCACTGTTGCAGCACAGGGCTGCCTGACAGTTATCTCACTAGAAGTCTGATCTGATGAAGCTTCTGTTTATTGGGAGGGAGGGGGCTGCATAATGTCTCAAATGTCCTTCCCATTTTAATGATTTGCTAAATTGATATATTACAGCTGGCCTTACTGGAGTTTTATTCTTATTACCACCTTATTGTTATTTTACCAACAACTGTATTACCAGCTGCTATTTCACTGACATCAATACTGTCTCACAAGTCTACCTAGTGGTACACTACCTGAACATTGCTGAAATTTCCTGTTTTATTCACTGGGCCATCCAGTCCTTGAGATGAGGTGTCACTACACAACCAGCAATGGTATTTTACACTGTGCAGTACCTCATTTACCAAGTGTTTGATAAAGCACAGATCTAGATAGAAGGCAGTAGCATAAACTCACCTAGAGATTACAGTACTACAGGTAAGCAGAAATCAGTATTTTACAATGCTGCTTACTGAATTTATTTCTCCCTTTCACATCAGAAGCCACTAGCTTGGTAAGATACCAAGTGATCTCCTCATTCTTAGCAACATTTTACTCCAGGCCTGGCTGTAATCCTCACTGTTACTACTTTGAAAATGTGACCTTGACAAACTCATCATATTCAAATGTGCAAACCAAAACTTTGTGGGTTGTTTTTTTGGTTCTTTTTTTTTTTTTTTTTTTTTTTTGTGCTTATTATTATCTTCTTACACTAAAAAGAGGAAGAGGAAGAAGAGAAGAATCAATTCCCTTTTTTTAATACTTAGATTGACAGTGCTGCAAGCCTCTAGACATCACTTCAGGAATGAGAAATGCAGCTATTTACAAAATTTCTTTACTTTTTTAAAGCATATCTTGGAAACATCCATAAGGCAAAGAATGGGCTATTCACTCAAATAAGCAGCAGCCTGCAAAAATCACATGCAGCAGCTTATTTACTTCACACATCTACATTCTCTTGTTTACTACCACAGAGTCTATATTCCCATTCTCACCCGAGCCATTTAGACCAGACATTATTAACAGCAAGAGCCCTTCAATCAGCTGGAAGATGCTTTTTTTTTGGTTTTCATTGTTATTAACAATTCAAGTCTCTCACACTGGGCAACAAACTCAGGCACTCTATCATATTATCAGCCTCTCCTGCTCAAGCATTAAAGCTGTACATACACCAAAATTACAGACTTCAGGGGTTCCTACTGTTATAAGAAAATTTTACAAAACTTCATCTTCCCAGTCAGTGTTCCCTTTCATAACCCCACCAGACTCGCTTCTCCCCTCCAGTGGCTTTCTTCCAAGTTCACTGGGTGTGAGTCTGTTTTTTAAGAAACCCTTTACTGCTTGGAAGTAGAGGCTCCTAAATACAATACACCCGAGTACTCCATGTGGGTAAGCCTCGTCTACGTGGTTCCAGAAGTTCCAGGGAGAGGAAGGTGAGCATTCATACAATAGAATAAACACAACTACATCTACTGCGATGACCACCGTATCAGAGAGCAAAAAAGACATACTTTTAAAGACAGAAAATTAGAAACTGGCTTTCATAAACATAGACTCCACACCATTCAGTTCATTCTTCTATACCTGCAGCTGCCATTCATCTTAGCTACATTGACCACTTTAAGTTTGTTGTCTCCTTGCTCCATACAGGTGTTTCTGATTCTACCAGTTCTGCTGTCATTCATCATTCAGAGCACCACAGAAGGAACCACAGAAATCCTATGCCTGTAGCATTCCACATACTCAAGAAAGTACTGATATAAGTTTAAGCAGAAACAGGCACAACTCAAAACTCACTGCATACAAACTGAGTGTATCTCACTGCTTTCAGACTAAACATAGGGTAGAAAAGATCAAATACAAGCTCAAGAGGAAAACCAAGAAAGCTAATATTAGAAAGAGGAATAGCATATAGGAACCTAAAAGTAAAACTTATCCAAAAAATGTCCAAACTGATTTTATAGTGAGTTATATCTGATCCATATTGAGACGGGGGGGGGTACAAAATTACAAAATGAAATATATAAACTTTTAGAATCAATTTTAAGTAATGCTAAGTGTGATGGCTTTGTAACAGTAGTAATGGAAAGTTATAAAAAAATATAGAGTACAGCTAGAGAACATGCTGAGAATCCTTGTATAAGATAAACTGCTGTAGTTGACGTAGTTTAGGCCTTTATGACCTTAGTACAAAATAAATGTAAGAAAAACAGGCTAGAAGAACAAGACAAAGATAGGGAGGATCTGGAAAGCCAGAGGCCCAGAATGGGTTGCAGTTAAACTGACTGATAAGTAGGAGGATGGGATGATTATTATGTCTGTGGTGTTAACAAAACAAGTAAGCTGGTATAAACATCTACTGTGCATGCTTCAAAAGCTGCCAACAGTGAAGATTGTTAGAAAAAGTAAACGACTTTTTTCTTTCCAAAGACCCCCACCACATTTTTGTACGCATGCAGGAAACTTTATGGAAAATGAAATAATCCATATGTAGCTTCATGAACATGTATGTATGCTCTGTAGCTATATAAGGACTGCTTGTGTAGCAATACGGGGACACACGTTAGGAGGAGCTATCCCCCGTGTCTCCCGGCGCCTGTAATAAAGAATACCTGCTTGTCAACTAGAAAATTTTGTTGGCAAGTTTGTTCCTGGAGTTTTCTCTGAATCAATATTTCATTATGGAATTATCCGTGGAAAGCTGCACTTTTCAAATGTAGAATTCATAGGAAAAATATTACATTTTGCATGGACTTGGTCCAGGCAGCAAAAAATTAAAAAACTAGATGTCATCCAAAGCATGAAAGACAATGTCAGCTCTGAATCAGAACAGCTGCTACTTTATATAACACAGAAAACAAAAGTTATGTGACTGCAAAAACTATCTGCTCTAGGCTACTAGTTAAATGCTGTTGTGCCCCTCCCCCCCACTCAGTTACTTGAAGGATCATATCAGACTAATTACAGAATCATAGACTACTTAGGGTGGGAAGGACCTTAACACCATCTAGTTCCAACCCCCCTGCCATGGGCAGGGACACCTCACACTAAACCATGTCACCCAGGGTTCTGAAAGGCTGCTATGATGTCTCCACGCAGCCTCCTCTTCTCCAGGCTCAACAGCCCCAACTTTCTCAGCCTGTCTTCATATTGGCAGTACTCCAGTCCCCTGACCATCCCTGTGGCCCTCCTCTGGACTTATTACAACAGTTCCATGTCCTTTTTATGTTGAGGACACCAGAACTGCACACAACACTCCAAGTGAGGCCTCACAAGAGCAGAGTAGAGGGGCAGGATCATCTCCCTGGACCTGCTGGTCGCGCTCCTTTTGATGCAGCCCAGGATACACTTGGCTTTCTGGGCTGAAAGCACACACTGAAGCCGGCTCATGTTAAGTTTTTTGTCGACCAACAACCCCACATCCTTCTCCACAGGGCTACTGTCAATCTCTTCTCTCCCCAGCCTGTAGCTGTGCCTGGGATTGCTCCCACCCAGGTGGAGGACCTTGCACTTGCCATGGTTAAATTTCATCAGGTTGGCATCAGCCCACCTCACAAGCATGTCAAGGTCCCTCTGGATGGCATCCCTTCCC
>JARCZZ010009781.1:0-24313 GCA_030323915.1 Brotogeris chrysoptera
CTGTAAGGGTGGTGAGGCACTGGAATGGGTTGCCCAGGGACGTTGTGAATGCTCCATCCCTGGCGGTGTTCAAGGCCAGGTTGGATCGAGCCCTGGGGGACACAGTTTAGTGGGAGATGTCCCTGCCCATGGCACAGGGTTGGAACTGGATGATCTTAAGGTGCTTTCCAGCCCTGACTATTCTATGATTCTATGAATACACCTCTTTATTCAGCAGTATGACTTAATTTCAGGAGGGAAAAATGAGCTCGTGAGGCCTGCCAGTTTCCCTCTCACTCCTCATGGTACTGGGAATGGGTAGGGGTGGCTGGACTCATAGTGAAAGCATGAACCGGGGAGGAGAGACAAGAAACCTGCAGCAGACCTTGTCCACCAGCTGCCAGCTTTATCCTTGGAGGGACGGTGAGCAAGGGAACTGCACACCCAGCCCCACAGTGCTTGCTCCCCATGCCCAGCTTGGTCCAGCTCCATCCTGCTCTTCATCCCGGGGAAAAGGATGAGTGACAGTCTGACACCAACTCATCATAGTGGTTATTTCTCATATAGTGATTTAGCATCACACTTTCTGCTAAGTACTCTGTTAAACATACTCTAATTCCTGCAGTGCCTTTTGCACCTTGATTTTGAAGTGGTGGGGTGACAGGGAGGTTGGGCCTTCAGTAATATACAAGTCCTGCCTGTGTGTATCTCAATATCCCATATCAGGACCAAAGTTGGCCAGGGTCTTTTGAAGTGCAGATGTCTTGGAAAAGCAATGATACACAGAATTCTGTTTAAATGATAGTTAATAAAAGGAAAACAACTTTAGGAAATACATGTAAACCATCCCTAATCACAACCAGGAAATCAACTTTGCTAGCGAGGGGCTGCACATGTGTCTAACTGTGGCTCAGGGTCGGAACAGAAGAAATGTAGAAGGAATCAATTTTTACCATGCTATGCTGAGCCTCATGCTGACAGACACAAGCCAGCTGCCGATATCAGTGCTTAAGGCATATCCTGACCAAACTGCTCTCAACTTCGGGGCCAAGATCCACTGGCAGGACACCTGCAGCTCCAGGGAGCTCCATCCTCCTGGAAACAAGACGTGAATGCAAGGGGTTAGTGGCATCATCTGAGTAGGAAAAGATGTCCTGGATGTGATCATGCTTGTGCATGCGGCCTGTGGGAATTCTGCTGGAGGAACCTACTGTTTTCCCTCCCCTCAGCGTCATCTCATTCAGTGACAATGTCAAATTATGGCTTCTGGCTCTGGACCTCCCAGCTTCCAGCTCTTCAGCCTGACAGCACCGCTGTTGCGCTTCCGCATCCTCTCATGCAAGAGGAATGCCAGTGGATATAGACGGTTTGACTCACTAACTCTCTTCCCCTATTAATTCTTCTTTCTTATAGGACTTTCTGATCTTCAGAAAGAGCCGAAGGCAAGGAGAGCCTATCCACCACTCTGGCTAACCACACCTCCCGAAAGCACACAGAGGACTGAGTTTCTGAGGTACCACTGTGATTGCTTAGAGAGATGCCAGTAACACGGCAAAGTACCCAAAAGAGCATTCAAGCAGATACCATGGTTTAAAAAATCCATCTGGTCAAAAAGTCATCAAAATACCATGCAGCATTAGAGCAACAACAGCAACAGGCTTGTTCTGAAAGCAGGGATCTAGTTCAGATATATTCTAAAGGGCTCTATGCACTCATGCATATATAAATGTTGAGATCAGCGCCGGATGGTGTTTTTTATTTAGTTTCATGCTTTGTTAACTTCTCTAAATTACGTGGAACGCTCAGGGTTTTTTTAATACCCAAACTTCTGCCTGTTCCCAATTACCAAAATGGAAAAAAGAAGAGAAAGAAAAAGAAAGAGTCAAGCCTGTGGAATAAGCTGGCACCGCAACCAAGCAATCGTCAGCTACACAATGCATCCTTCCTTCATGGAAACATCAGAAACATCGGAGGCTGGAGAGATGGAGGAGTTAAGGCACATGGTTGTAAGCAGCAGAGGAAGACACTGACAAAGATAGAAAGAGGTCTTGAGGATTTCAGAAACCCTGAAGGAAATGTCAGAGATATTTGGATGGTAATCACCCCTGTCTGCTGGTTTGGGTACTTTGAGGATTTATATTGCCTTGGAAAAATAAGAAAGCAAATCCTGCAGTGCTTTTCTTTGAGGAGGGGGGATAGCTCGCTAAATCTCAATAGATACAAACCAAAGCTTCAGACTCTGTCAGAGGCTTGCCTTGAACAGGAAAACTGGAGCTAAACAGAGCCTTGAATGGCTCAGGACGCGCAGTTTGTTCTGCTTTTGTGTCTTTATCCAGCGTCCAAGGTTGCTTTTTAATATGACAATTGAAGATGGTTTTTATTCAATTATTGCATTAGTGGGAGCCTGAAGCAGGCTCATGATCGCCAGGGTTATTGCTGTATGAGTTAATGTTCACACCCCTTTTGGGTGTCCCAGAGGAGCGCTGCAGGCTTACGGCCAAATCTTATTTTGACTTGGATCCCAGTGTGCAAGCCAACTGTTTCTGCATTTCATTTCTGTCATATCCTGTACATTAAAACACCATTAATTCAAACCTTTTGTTTCTAAGAACAACTGTGCTGTAAAACAGCAATAAAAAGCTGCCAAAGTCCTCTTAAACCAGTGTAATATCATGTTCATTCACGCAAACTGGGACGTAAACATGAAAAAAACCCACAAACATACTCCTTTTTTTGGTCAAAAACACACTACAAATAATATTTGTTTCCTTTGCAATGGGATGTGGGGGGATGAATCCAAGAGCAGGTTTCTCCCTATGACCGTGGGATTACACGGCATCTTCTCCCCCTCTTCCCCCAAGTTTTAACCATTAAATAAAGAATAATCTGTTAAAAGATTTTCATGTGCTGTTATGAAATGCATTAACCTCAGACTTGTGATGTAAGTTGCTCTGTACTACTTGCATTGGCTCCTCGGTGGTAACATGAGAGCCTACTTCAGCTTTATTCTTACCTAATTGCCTGGTGATTCAATGATGTCTCAAAGTGGAGAGGAGGGCTGGACACGACGAGGTCCCACCATATGCTTGCCTCATGGTGAGCACCAAGGAGACACCTTCGGAGGCACGTTCCCTGGTCTGACCACAGCTAGGAGCCAGGAATCAGACAGACAGTCATGAGTCCATCAGCTTCCCCATCTCCACATGGATCCTGTTACTTTTACCTGACATTGGGCTTGTTGCAGGGCTTAATTAGAGATGCAGAAAAGGCAGTGAAGAGTGTTTTCCATGAGCTGAGTAGGGATTTGTACCAGAATTACTCTAAACATCCCCTTTTGCCTAAAACCTCCCTAAGACCTGGATGCGTGTGCAGCTGGAGCCAGAAGGGAGCTAAGATTGTCCTGTTTATACCCAGGGATGTATGGGCACAGCCACCTCTCCACCCCAGACACAGTAGCTGGGAAAAGCACTGCATGAAGCCAGCTGTGTCCCTTGTCACAGAGGTGATGTGGCCAGCTTGGTGCATGGCATTCATCCTCCTCCAAAACAGTAGCTCCTGGGCTTTCTCTTGTCTTTCTCCTGCAGAGATCTCAGCTTTTAGATTTGTGGTCAAGCTAACAGGGAGTTTCAAACAGTGTGATAAGTTTTCCTGCTCCACCCTAGTGGGATCAGCTTCCTTGGCTTCCCAAGGCTCTGGATGAGTTGAATTTATAACCGCATTCCTCTCTTTATAGTGCATTTGGGATTATGATGACGATTGTTAGGGCCAAGTGACAGGAAACAGGTACCCTTAGGTGGGGGTCCTCATTCCCATGTGCAGGGACTAAGTGCAGGGTTAGGCTCCTAAACCAGAGCAGCTGAGTTCCCCATCCCTTGGGGCAATATCCTAAGCAGGTAAAGTAGTACTGGAGCTTATCAGGCTGCCATCAGCTTTGGTGCTTGGGCAAATGTATCTTGCACATCCCTTATTTCTCCAGAGTTGGGGCCTTTTGGCAGTCTGCATTCAATGCTTATGAAACAAGAAGTTAGGTAAGGAGGAATTGGGGAGCAAAATCCAGCAATGGAGATGGGAGAGAGTGTCTGGCACCAGGCACCCAGGAGCCATGAAGGGTGAGCCTCTCTCAGGCTGGATTTAGAAGTGCCTTCAAGTAAGTTTAAACACTCTAACAAAGACATAGACATCAAATCATCAAGACTGTATGACTCAGCTTGTACCCCTGGATCAACCTGCTGTTGAGGAGCTGGAACGCCCTCGCAGACAGGATGGGCTCCTTCATCACACACTCTCTGTCTTTCATTCCAGGGCTGATCAGGGAATATTTTCAGTGGAACTAAAAGCACTGTAAACCTGAACCCCACGTTGCTCAAAGTCAGCTCAGAAAGAAAGAAAGGGGAAAAAACCCAATCCAATACCACCAGGAGAGAGGGAAGGATCTTTTCCAGGCCACAAATTCTGAAGACACCAGACGAATTTATGAACTGGTGGTTAAACCAATGGAGTCCAAGATACACCATGAAACAAGCTTAAATATACAAATGAGCTATGTTTTGGTAGGATATTTTGCTCCCATTTGCTATAGCATTGTCTCTAAAATATCCCAACTTGCATCCTGATCGTTCTCTCTCTGCTCCCTGGCTTAAAAGCCTTGTTTTGGCTCTTGCTGCAAGGAATAATGTAACAGAGAAGGGGAGGGAAAAAGAATCTCCGTCAGCTGCTAAACATATAAACCTGCAGATTTATTTAGTTGTAATAATCCCTGAAGGAGAAACATATTCAATACTTCATCATCTGAGAAACTGCCCACATCTGTTCGGAGACAGGAACAGGCGGTCGGGAGCATGTGCCAGCAGCAGCTCGGAGGCAACCTGTTGCTGCTGCCCTCCCTCCCTCCTGCTTCTGAACCCTCTCAACTTGCCTGTATCCTCAGAGATGGTTCTAGATATTTCCCTTCTTCATGGAAACACACTCTGCTTCAATGCAAGCTCTCCTCGGTCGCTGAAGCGCTGGTGGGGAAATATCCTGGGGCAGCCCGCAACGGCAAGGAGCTCTCGAAGAAACCCTTGGACTGCTGAGCATCCTCCCCAGGGACCCTCCAGCCAACACCATGTGTTTCGGGATCATTGCAGGGTTGGTTGCAGCTCATTGGGCTGTTGGCTGTGCTCATTAAAAACCTCATCCGTCACCGCTTGCACTTGGCCGGCAACTTGGGAGTGTCGGGGAGGCAGGACCACTTGGCTCCTCTGCTTTGGGGGTGAAGTGACCTTTTCTTGGGCATGAGCCACTTCTACATTTGAAACCGGGATGTGAACACAGCCGGACGATTGTCTGCTGCATATGAAGATAATGGGCTGCAGGACAGAGCTGCTGGGAGAGGGATGGGGGCTAGTAGCCAGGGTGTCAGCATTAATGAGAGCCCAGGAGAAATCAAAGGATGACCATGGAGTTAGGCAAGTGTATGCCTCACAGAACAAGAAGTACATCTTGCCTCTCCATCTCTGGGATGCAGAGGCTGCCATAGGTCCAGAAGACAGCGCTCAGGGATGCACCACCCCACGCTCTGCCTTTTTGTACTCTGCCTTTCCCACACCCATGGGCTGCAACAAACCATGTCTGAAGCTCAACTCTTCTGCATGTGAGGCTGAAGAGAAGCAAGTGTTGCTTGTTGGCTCCTGAGCAGCTGGACCTGGAGCCGTGGAAGCAGCTGCTTTGTACTTCGGTTTCCAAAACTTTGGTTGCCACATGCCCTTTATACTCCTGCGATGTTATCAACAAGCAGGGCCATGTCCAACCGATGCGTGTTATCCTGCAGAGCTGAGCTTGACTATTTCCAATGCGTCATTCACAGTGATTTTGCTCCCTCTAAGCTTTTAATTTCTTCATTAACAGAAGCACAGAAGTAGTTTTCAATTGCTCAAAACCCAATTGCATTGAAGCAGAGTTGCTTTTGGCTTGCAAACCCAGTTTGTTTTCATTGGAAAAAATGGATCCTGTTTATTTAATTTTCCTCACACAAAACAAAATATGTGGGTGGAGGAAATGGGGCAGATTGGAAAATACTTTGACTGATAAAAACCAATCATTTCAGCATTATGAGCTTTTAGATCTGCAACTGAAGCCATAAGAAAGTCATTAGTAAAAGGTTACTGCAAATATCGGCAACTTCAAGCATAGGTTGGAAATGCTGATAAATTACTGATGTTCTGTGCTAACTGCTGGAAGATGGAGACTACATATCATAGCAACTGGATTTGAACAGACATGGCGAGATATTAAACAGGGAAACTACAGATTGATTGAATGAATGTGTTGATACACACCCTATAGTGGATGGGAAAACATGTTTCACCCATCTGCAGAAAGCAAACCCCAAATCCTGATGTATTTCCTGGAAACCACACATCAGAAATAAAAGGAATTTTCACCTTCAGCTTGAAAGAAAAAAATACTTCTTGTCCAATGTAAAATTGCCAGTAAAAAAAGAAAAAAGAAATAATCAAGGGACTTTTAATTTCCTATAAAATCATTCTGAGTTTTTACTGGAAGTGAAAAAGAGAAAAGTTAGATTTAGGCATAAGTATTATTTTCTTCTTAAAAAAAACCTGGCAGGAAGAACGGCGTTCTGTTGTTTTCCTACAGGCTCATGCAGTCATACATGTTGCAAGTTGGACAGTAATACCTTCAGGGGAGTACTGCTGTGTAAAACATTGCCCTTTTTACGCAGAGACGATGTTGGCATGTGCTGTGGATGCTGCGGAACTTGCATAAGTATTGGGTCAAAGTATGAGGGAGGAAATAGGAGGAATTTGGAGCTCAGAATCCCCATGGTGCTGCTCTGGGAGAGGAACTGTCAACTTCAGGTGCCATCACATTGTGCCCATGCTGATGTCCTGCCATGGAGCGTGAAATGGTGGCTTTAGGTCTGATCTCTTGCTGTGAGGTGTGTTCTACAGGCTACATCTCATTGATGTCCCCTACTTGAAGCCTGGGGCTCCACCATGGCATCTAAGAGCATCTGCCAGACAGCAAAGTCTTGTGTGGGGTGAGATCTGCTGTGTGATGCCAGCACAAATACCCCAATAAAGGCCTCATCGGTGAAGGCATTGTGAGCTTCAGCTTGGGAAGAGATCTTGACTCCTCACCTTTGAACTGGGATGAGTTCATTCTTCCAAACGACTTACCCACATCTCAGGTTCAGGTAATTCTTGTGTGAGTCATTGTCTGCTGAAGCGTTCTTGCTCTCTCCCCAGACACTAATATTTTGAACAAGTCTCACTCTTTATTATCACGGAGATATAAAGGAAATATCCCACAAGGACAAGGGTAGGTCTGAACTGCATGTCAGAAAGCTTGCTGTTACGATTACATGCGATGTGTGACCAGACTGTTTGGATCTGTGGTCGGGCCCCAGAAGATGTGTGTGGTGACTGACCACATCCTCTCTGGAAGAGGAATGTTTGAGTTCATTGTGTTGGTGAAGTGCCATGGTTTGATCGTGGGGCGGCTTCATTGGAGGTGGAAGAGGGGAAAGGGGCTACCGGGGCTCAGCTCCACCCCGCACACCCAGCCATGGAGAGCAGCTCATTTGTCCAGGACGCACAGGACTTGCCGTATGGTGGATGCATCATATTTCTGTCTGCGATTTCCTGCATGGAGAAATGAGAGCCAAGAGCAACTGCTCCCACATCCCCTGGGGTGGTCCTAGCTGGGGCCGAGGCCACAGATGTGCTCATGCCTCCCATCACTGTCCTCTCCCAGATGGCAGAGCACCGTGTCTTGGAGACTGCTGGGCCATGTATCTGCTTTCTTTGGGCATCATGAGAAGTTTCTGACTTGTTTTTTATCATTAATTCATCAAATCTGTCCCTGGTGGCTGTTTGCTCAGCTGCTAGGGCAGATGTTGGTAGCTGCAGGCAGCGCTCACACCATCCAAGTCAGGTTATATCAGGAATGTGACTGAGGCTTCAGGCTCATATCTCTCTGTTGGCTGGGCAGGTCCTGCACCAAATTGGATCGAACTAGACATCTAAATAGCCTAAATACAGCAAAAGGCATTGCATCTGCTGGCAGGAAGCCTACGGTGTGGTTCGTGGAAGAGTTCCGTAAGCCTTTGCAAACACTCGGTTTGGTGACCAGATACTGTTGTGGCATTTCCTTGGAAAACTGCGAGCTCTGGCAGCAGTGCTGAAGCCTTTATCTGTGGTGTATATGTGGTGGTGGCGGCTTTCTGTCCATTTTCTGCAGCTTTCTCCAGCTGCCTGACCTGAACATGCATCATGGATGGTGCAGGCTGATTGCAGACACAACACATGCCCAATCCCACTCTCTGAGCAACCTGCTTCAAGCTTTCATCATACTTTACAAACTGATTTTGACAGAGGGACCCTTCTAGTGTTGTTTCTTCTTCTTTATCTGTCAGGTTCACACTGGGTATCTGGGGGCAGTATTGGCTTATGTTGTACAAGGTCTGTTTGCACAGGAATTAGCGTGCTGCTGCTGTTAATGACAGTGGTATTAAGTGTGTTTGCTCCAGCAGCAGCAGATGTTGAGCTGTGCTAGGAAGGCAAGCAGCATCAGAGAGATGCCAGAGTAACACACTTGTCCCTATTCTCATTCTCAGTTTAGCTGGGTTACAGCAAAACTGAGCTTTGCTGCATGCCACTGAAACTGTGCCTCGCAGACAGGCTCTCAGACCTAACTTACAAATATCCTCCTAGTCTAATTGTAATGCAATGTTTCAATCACTGCACACACTGCATTGCTTTGCATCCAGCCATGTAAAATCCTCCCAAGTTTCAGTTTTCTATAGATTTATGAGGTTGCTTGTGTTTTGTTGCTGGCTTGCTCTTTCTCCCCACTGGTGCAGAGGAAACCACTTAAGACTTGAACCAAAACATCAGTTACATGTGGAAGGTTAACTCCCACAATCACATACTGCCATGTGTGGAGGGGAAAGTGTCTGATCTTGACAATAAATTGTATGTTTGGAAGAAAAAATTGTGATACCTTGACTATACTATTGCCAATAAACTACCTACCCAACAGGCCACTTGGCAGAGCAGGGATGAGTCTTCAGGAAGGCTTATGCAGTTTAAGACCTGAAATCTAAGGTTTGAGCTTTTTACCCAAAGGTAACTATAAAAGCCAGTCAGCAGATCTCTTGCTGGGTAAGCCTTGCATGGACTTACAGTGGTGTCAGGTCCTTCCAGCTGTGTCATGAGCACTGCAGGACAAAAAGAGCTTTCCAATTCTCAGACAGCAAAGAGGCATTGAAAAGCAGAGCAAAAACAGCCTAGAAGTGATTTTGGTGGTTGAGACTCCTCAGCAGAGAAACCTATTGAGGAATGGATGTAGCCAGGCGCCGTTCAGCTCTCCGAGGGTTGCAGGATTTCCAGGCTCTCCCCAGTTTGCCATCAGTGGAGGGAAAGCTGGGGCTGTAATCATGGCCTGGCTTTCAAAGGGTGATTGTATGGGTCTGAGACTGCAGCACGGCAGGGTGGAAAGGGCTTGTCCATAGAACAGCCTGCGTATGGTTCCCCTGTGAGAGCCACGCAGCTCCGTTGACTTTTCACACCTAATTAAAGAGGAAAATTCACCAGGCTCAGGGTTGACTTTCCCGGGATCATGGTACCAATCAGCACACAGCGTTCCTGTGTTCAGGCTGTCGTTACTTTCGGGGCCCAAATGGGGTCAGATGTTAAAAAACTGCTTGACAAAACTGTCTCGAGAAATATCCTCCTTGCAGAATTGAATTGTCCAAGTTCCTGGTCCGATAAAATCCACAAGTCTGGGCCTTTGGCTTTCCAGTGTGTTACAACCCTCCTCAGATAGATGTGGAAGTGCAGGGCTCTGCCTGGACCTCCTGTGGACCCATCTGCAGTGTGTTATCAACTGCAATGTGCCCAGAGCAGGGCAAATACTGGAGTGGGCATGAACAAGTGGATGCACGCATGAGGGCACACATGTGCTAGTGCAGGCTCCAGAGCTTGGTATGCCAAGCCTGTATCTTGAATCAATTGAAGGAATGTTGTGCACAGCCTTCCTTGAGGTCTCATTTAGGTGTCCGACTTTGCTCTTTAGACTACTGCAAGATCTCTGCTCTCTGGATTATTCCCAGTGTAATTTTGAAAGGCCCAACTAAATAATCGAGGCACCACTGCAGATTCTGACTCTTTTCTGCTTTCCCGTTCGATTTGGCCTGTGACATGCACCAAATAAATGATACAAAGGGTACCAAAAAAATGAGAAAGATCATTTGTTCTAGCTGCATAGAATGAGCTTTTTTCCCTTTGGTTACTTATTACTTACTGAAGTGGGAGAAGTGCAAAATGCAAAAGAAAACATACAGTGCTCACCCCAGGAAGCTTTGAGTCTCGGTCAAAAGCCGCAGTTTATGTCACAAACCCCTTGGGAATGATAGCTGAGGCGTAGAGCAGAACAGATACCTTGGAAAACATGACAGAAGGGGCTAACATATGAATTGAGAGTTGAGGAAATCCACTTTTAAATGGGAAGCAATTCTTTTTCAGAATTGGATCCAATAGGAGAGACATAGATTCCTGGGGGAGAGGACGGAAACTACTTTTTTTTTATGTGGGATCACATTACTGGTGGAAAAATTGACCTGCAGGGAGTGATTTCCTTCTTTCTGTCATTGACCATCTGCCAAAACCTGATTCTTTCTGGATATTTACAGAAGGGCTCAAAATACGAATGCTGCAAGCCCACCTTTTAAAGACGAGCATTCCGCACTGCCCCATCTCCAACACGTCCCAGGTTTGTGCATCCTGAAGTATTAACCTCATCTGTGATAAAAGTTTCCCTTTTGAGGACAATATTGGCATTTGTCCTTCAATTATCTTTCAAGGCAACACACTGCACCTTCACATCTTCTCTATCATCTTGTAAAGCACCAAGGTTCAAATCACTCTGTTCTCTTGGCTGCTCCGATAGCTTCTGCAGTCCAGGGAAATCTCAGCAGCGTTTCTTCTGTCTTGTCATATGATACTTGCGACATCATTTCACAGTGTCTCAAGCCATGCTAAAGGTCATGAGATGCCTGAAGTTTTTGCTTTGCATTTAAATAGCTCCAGCTTGGAGCATGTTGGTAGTGCAGGCACCGAGTCAGGTCTTGTCTGCCTTTCTCTGTTCTTCTTTCTGCCCCTCTCAGGATGGGATTTGCTCTTTCTTTGGGGGGGAGGTGGATGTCAAGCTGAGGTTTCTTCTTGTCACAGTGTGATTCAAATGAACTTGGAGGAGAATTCTTCTCAGCAACCACCTGGAATGTGTGGAGGAGGATGTATTTCAGGTTTGGGTTTGGGTTTTTTCACAAAGTCTCAGCTGGGTTTTGGTTTGGAAACCCCAAATTCAAATGAAAGATTGGTGACTGAGATAAAATAGATCTGAGATTCGAGTCAACCGGGTTCTGCTTTCACAAACCCCAAACCATCTTGGTTTGCTCTTCACAGAAATGAGGGAGGAAACCCCCCAAACTTTTATCTGACCCCTCCTTGAAATTCTTTTGATGTCCAAGATAAAATGGAACTGAGATTCACACAAAGTCCTGGGGGAAGAAGGGGCCTCGACATAAGAGGTTCTGGCCCTGTTATCCACCCTGGATGGACGTGACCCTGCACAGATTGGCAACCCAAATTCTTAAGTCATTGATCCTGCGAAAAGCAATAAATCACATTTGACAGCTTAAGAAAAACCAGTCTGACCTTGTGCCTGGTTTTGATCCACTGATGCAGCTGGAGACCTCCATGAGCACAAAAATGGCAGCTTTGAGCCAGTAGCCAACTGGAAAATATGTGGAAAAAGGTCCTCCATAGACTACTGATATGGGAAGTAGGAAAATGTCTCCCCAGGACAGCAGCCAACCCTTCCAGATCAATCATTAGCTGAAGCTACTAAACAGGTCTAAGAGCAAACACAGAGGAACAGGGGCAATGGACATGGAACAGATGAAAACCGTAAACCAGGACAAAGACATTTCATAAAGAAAACAGTGGCCATGGCCATTATTGTTTAACAGCTAGAAAGAAAATAATTGCTCTATGCAATGAGCTATAAAAACACAAGATACAGGTTAAGGTGTAGACTGATACAACCACCATGGTGATTTCATGCTGTGAAATGAGCTGAGCATTCAACCTATGAACAACCTTTGGGCCATCTCTCAGTAAAGCCAAACTCATAAAGTCTGGGCTTTCTGTAGGCAGGGAGAAGCTAGGAAAACAGATTTATCTGTCCCCTGTCAGAAACCCACACAGTGTCCAAGTGGTTCCACTGGGATGGAAAACGTAATATCCCCCAACCAAAAAATGTTTACTTCTTACTCCCACCACCTTGTGCATTCAACATCATCAGCTAGCTCAGATTTGGGAAGTTCTCAGAAGCTCTGAAAGCTGCACACAGTTAAGAAATGAGCCTTGCCAGGCAAAAAGCTTGCAGCCCTCCAGGTCAAGCCCTTTTAAGAACTCTTTTATTGCAACTTTACCGAATCCATTCGGAAAAAGAGAAAGAAATCCTCCTGAAGATTACACCTTTGAAACGACAGCTACCTACAGAGTTTTAACACAGTAGTTCAAAGTGTTGGAAAAGACACTTTTACATTTTGCAGGGAACAGCAGGTTTTAATCTATTGTAACTCTTTTTTTTTCTCCTCAGCATGTTTCGAGTCTGTTACATGAGTGTTATCTGTCCGGTTTCCAGGTTTTTATAATCCACTGGGGCCTGTGTAAATCTCAGGATTTCCTCTGCAGACTCGGCTCATGTTCCACAGCTGTGCTTGAGCACATGTGTGAGGAAATTAGAAATGAAATCAGCTGATCCAGTGTGGATTAGGGCAAAGAGAGCAACCCAAGCCTTGAGGGCTAGCTGGCCTGTCCGCAGGGTCAATGCCACCCTCCATGGTCCCAACAGGAGAGTCGGAACATCTGCATCCCTGTCAGTCCTGCTCTACAGTGAACACCCAGGATCCTTTTGTCTTCTCTTCCTCATCTGCCTGCAGTAAACTTGCAGCATCTCTTCATCAGTTTAGTTGAGCACAACTAAATGGGAGAAGTGCCATGAGGTGTCAGCTCAGAGGAGGCCAAGTGCGGTTAAGTGAGGTCATGGCTGCAGCTGGGTGACAGTGGCAGCCCCACTTCCCACCAGCCTTTCCTAAACTCTTCCCTCTGTATTCACTTGGCCCTGCTGCCCCTGGTGCACTTGGTTTCTGCAGATACCCCACTGAATCATCCTGCTGTCAGCAGCACCAGTGAGTAGACATTGCAGGATGCTCAGCAAGGGCAAGGTGATGCTCTGTCCCAAAACCTGCCCTTGTCATTGGCCAAAGGCTTGCCCAGCGAGCATGGAACATGCTATGTAGGCTCTGGTGCCAGCAGCACAGGCAGAGGTGGGCAGGGCTGAATGCTGCGGGCTCAGGGGCTTTCGTTTGATGCCCCCATGTACTGTTTGAGGGGAGCGAGGCTGTATCAAAGCCGGGCAGCAGCGTGGGTTTGGCTCTGGGGGTGCCAGGCGGGGGTTAAGTGAGCCCCAAGGGCTCTGGCAGTTCAGGGCTGGCCCTTTGCCCAGCAGCAAATCCCACTTCAGAAAGATTCACCCCACACAGCAAACTTTTCTCCCCAGAGATGGGTTTGCCATGAAATCCCCATGCCAGGTGATTTCTACCTGCTTGAAGTCTTGCTCCAAGTGCTCTGCTGCCAGGAGGGCAACCAGAGAGGGTCCATCCCTCTGCTCTGCAGGGGCCAGGAGCACCCGTAGGCGCCTACTGTGGGTTTTCTCCAGCCAAACCATTTCTTAGCCTACCTGCTGCCCCTGATGAGGTCTGTAGCATCACCAGGAGCACAGCCCAGATCCCCTGTTGCTGGACCATTTTCTGCTCCTATTATTTATGGTTTACTCCTGTCAAAACTCTCCAGGCTTCCCAAAGATGGGAACATAGGGAAAAGGAGCGGTAACAATGTTTAGTATAAATCAAGCTAATTGCAGTGTTGAGCACAGTAGAAGTGGTGCTGTATGGACAGACACGGGTGAACCCTGTAGTGCAATCACCCAGGGCACGCAGGTAGATTTAATAAGCTGCTTGCTTGAATGGTGGTTCTTTCTTTTGCCAGCACCTGGGTAATTACAAACATCCATTTATCTCAGGACTGTCTCATGTGGAATTGGCAGCTGGGGTTGCTTAAAACGTCTGTGCAAAGTTTAAATTCTTTAAAGATTTTTCAAGGGGTAAGCGTTGCATACCACGGTCTGGCAACCGCCTGCTCTGTTTCTGGAACTGGAGACAAAAGGTAATGAGGCTTGGAGAGCAAGTTCCCCACGATGCTGCATGAACGAGATGCATGAATGTGACATGCATGTGGCTGGAAAACCCCACTCCTTTTCCTTTTCAAGTAGTTGAAGGAGCAATAGAACGGGAATCTAGCCCAGGTTTTCTGCACATTCAAGCAGCATTTCTCCCTCTAGGCCACAGGCTTATGCGTAGGGAAGCAGAACAAAGGTAAAGCACAACTGTTATGAACTGAGATGAACTTCCAGCCAAAGTCAGGAGAAGGGAGCCCAACTCCAGGGAGCTGCACAGTGCAGTGGCCACAGGTCCTGACACTTCAATGGTGGGTATCCAGCCAGCACAGCCTTTACAGGCACTTGTAGTTAATAAATACTTCTCCTAAGGATGGACTCTGATGCCGATTTTGGAAAGGGTGGTGGATCTTGTCCTGTGGCTGGCTTCAGAAATAGGGATATACCTCTTAGGTCTGGAAGCTGGCTGGCAAAAGGTTAGCCACCTGGGATTGAAGGCAAGAGGTGCCTCAAACCAGGGAATATATGGTTTCTCACAGAGCAATCACAGCAATTCAATGCAAACCATGTAACCACTTTGCAGACAGCAAAACTTTGGAGGAAACGGAGCTGGACTTAATCCTGTAACCAGTGTTCCTCCTAGTGTGGAGAAGGACACCCCAAGGGTATTTCCTGTGATCATGGCAAGAAACAATCCTGAGCACCAGAACTAGTAAAACTTGGTTTCCTATGCTGATTTCTTGCTCTTCTGAGGCTTTGATGTCTAAGAAGGTGCAAGCTCTGGCTTAATTTTCCTTCCTGATGAAGCATCTGCACTAATTGGATTTTCTGGTGTCTGATGTTACAGGAGGGTTTTCACAAGTGCTGAGTTGCAATACTGCTCTGGAAATCAGGAATTAGCTCTGGAGCAGGAAAAGCTCAACAGGAATGACTGTGAATTGGCATAACGCAGCACTGCTTGGCATAGGTGTTCAATAAGCAACTGTGATCTTGAAACCAGAGGCAGCCCTGATTCCTTGTGTGGAGCTTCACCTTTACCTGCTGCTTCAAGTCAGGGCAAAGGGCTGACAAACTGAATTTGGGTCCTCCAGCGCTTTGCTGGAGGGTCCCATCACCCACAAGGCTCCAGACACAACCGCAGCTGGTAGTGGGATTGTGGGTTTAGGCAGACCCATATCTACATGGGAAAAAGAAGTCTTTTTGGAGCTTCAGAAGCCTACAGTGGTTTATCCAGGCAGGGACCAGCAGCCACAGGGACGGTTTGGAGAGCCTGAATGGTTCTCTTCCACCTGCTACATCACTGTTTGGCGCTTTGGCCTTAGTGAGTTCATAGGATGTGGAGTCTCTAGGCACGCCTTTGCATTTACAGGATTGTGGTGGTTTACATGCAGCTCTGATCCACTGTATTCCCTGGACAGGGTTCGAAGTGCATAACCCCCTGACGCGGCTATTCCTCCCATCTCTGCGCTGTGGGAGACCCCAGTCCATCTCCACAACCTTCCTGCATCAAGCCCCCTTTAGCAAGCGCAGGGCACCTCGCGTTCTGCATCCTGAAGGCTTGCTCTTCGGTGACTCAGTGGACGCGGTTTCTCACAAACCACCCAGACTGCATCCAGATGTCCTCCCTCACATCCAGCTGTTTCGGGGGAGGTAGTTGCAACTACCAGCTGCTTGTCACTGCACCCCTGCCAGCGGAGCTGCCGGGGTCAGCGCTCCCTCATCCATCTCTGTCCGGAGGAGCCCCGTTAGCAGAGACCTGCTGCTCCCTCCCTTTCTGAGTTCAACTCGGTTTTGTCTGAAAGAGGTCGGTCAGAAAGGATCCAACCAACAAACCCCTGCCTTGGAAAAGCTCATTCCTTCCAGCTGAGACTCAGCATGAGCTCTGCCTGCAAGACAGGACATTGGAAATACCATTGAGCTCTGAGCCCATCCTTTCAGAGCAAAAAATACTCTTGCACTACTCATTATGGCACATAGTTCCTGCGCGTCTTGCCCTCCCCTCCCTTTCTCCCCTCTTATGCTCATGCACAAATGCACTTCCATCCCAGGGGAAGCCTGGGCCAGTGGACAGAGCCCTGATCCCGGGCTGTGAGCCAGCAGCTCCTTAGCACTAATCCCATCTCTGCCATTGACGTGTTGTGTGGCCTTGGGCAAGGCATATATCACCCCTGTCTTGTTTTCGCCCTGGTTTGTAAGATGAGGATAATGATGCTGACTTTTACCTACCTCACTGAGCTGCCTTGAGGATTATTAGATAATGCTTGTGCAGTGCTTTGAAAACACTCAGGGTGTGAAAGTCCAATTATTATAAAATCAAAACATTTTCAGCCCTCCTCGTGAGTGGGAACAGAGCAAATGTGCTTCCCAACAGTTCCCAACAAAGCAGCAGCCACTAAAATGTTATAAAAGAGAGCAAATGCAGTGTGTGTGTACAGAACAGCAGCCTGGACTCAGCTTGAATTGATTCATGTGGTTTTTGACTTAGATTATCCAAGCTTACAAGGAACAAGGCTCGTATTTCTGCTTCTGATTCTTAAGGCTGGATGGGGGTTCTTTTTCCCCCCTTCTCTTTCTCTCTCCCACTTTTTCTTCCTCAAATGAACTCTTCTGGATCAGTCCTCATTAGGTTATTGGAAGTGTGCTGGTTTTCATCTTATGGCCCCAAAATGGTGGCCTACCTCTCTTCATTTAAACCTGAAGGCCAAGTAGAAGGGAAAATTGCCTTTTTTTTTCCAAAATGCATTCCCCCTGCAGAAAACCAGCAACACATCTGGATAGCGTTTCACTAGGACTGCTCAAGGAATTATCAGAACAGTGTCCTTAGCTTCATATTATGATGTGCCGCACATTAAAAATGACTGAGGGGGAGAACCCACAAGAACTATTAAAGTAAAAGAAAGCAAGGAAGTAAAAAAAAAAAAACCCAAACCATACAATCCTCTGTTAGAAAGAAGAATTTCCATTTGGTAAGAATGCAAAATAGCTTTGCCAAAAGGGATACTGAAAGGAGTTTGCAGTTATAGAACCTGCAGCTTATTTAATCCTGCTTTTCGCATCAGGAAGATGTCAGCAGCTCATGGGGTGTCCTCAGGATTTGGGGATCATGATCCTAAGGGAAAGCAGAGGATGGACTCTAAGGAACTGGTTTTTTTCTACCTGCGTGGTGAAAGGAGCCCTGTGTGGCTGCCTGAATGCACCCATCTGTCTGCCTCGCCGGCAGTAACTCAGTCAACTTTGGCCCCCTTTGACAGAGACGCCAAGGCTGGCAAGATACCGAGCTCTTACAGGGCTTCTGAGAATGGATCTTTGGAAGATCTTGGTGATTTCAGAGGCCATTAAACCTCTAAAACTTCTGGGAAATACGTATAAGGGTCTTTGACTGTCCCCAGTCTAGAAATGCAGTTTATTGAGCTTCACACTCGCAATCAATATGGAAGGGATCACAGGGCTCATTTTCAAGATGCACATGGGCACAGTTATCCTCCACTTGGTGACAATGGACTTATCCATCCCTACATGCATAAAGGTGCTGTTTCATAAGGGAAAACAGCTCTTGAAGACACCAAGCAAGCCATAAACTCAAAATACAGGGTTAGTAGATAAGTTGTGACAAAGAATTTGTCACTTCCCACCCTTCCTTTCCATGCATCTCTTGATGAGCTGCATTAAAAAGCACCTGAAATCCTTTATTGGCTTGTTCTAAGGGGATATAAACCATTTCTGGGAACCAATAGAAAGCAGGTTACTAAAAGCCATGGTGACAGCTGCATACCAAAAGCAGACTAATAGCAGAGACAAAGGAATGGTAGAATAATCTGTACGAAATAAAGATTTTAATAGCAAAACCAAGCCTTCAGAGAGTGAATATGATCCAAAGCAAACCATACCTTTATATATGGGGATCTGGGAGAGAGAGAGAAAAAAGCATCTCATTTCCCCCCCCCCCAAAACAAATTACTCCTCATAGAGCAGTTTCATATCTGCTGCTAAATTATTAAACTCCTTCTCTAGGGAAAAGAGATAAAATAAACATCCAGCATTTCATTTTCTTCATAACTGGAGGAGGCTTGGGTGAGTGGAAAAGCAGGCGGGCCATGCATAACCAGGCAATTGAAATAAAATCATCAGATGTTTGGTTTGGTGATGTTGAGATGATGTGGAGCCCGAAATAAATCAACAGCTTAAAACTGCCTAAAACAACAACAAAATTCATCTTATATGAAGTGGGCTCCTGGTGCCAAGTTTTCCCCAGTCGGTGTCTGGAGGAAGTGGGTTGCAACGCATTTGATGTAGGAGGCGAAGAATTTGTATGTGTCTGAATGAGGCTAGAAGGGACAAAAAGGAGGAAATAAGCAGTAACTGATACAGGATTATGTCATGCAGCACAGGGTATGGATCAGAGCATGTTTGGTTGCTCATGCGAGCAGGAATTGCCAAGAAAAGCTGAGGGGTGTTCAACATGAATGGGATCACCCACCAGCTGTGATGGAGACCCACTCCATGCAGAGTAAGGGGTGGCTGGTCTTGTGCCTGGCAACAAAACCAAGAGCTAAAGGAAAACCCTAAAGGCATGCAAGGTATGAAAGATATTCTGTGCAGTAATCCCAGGGTCCTCTGACCTTTCCCAGTCTGAACTTGGCTCATCTCAATCTCGCTTCCGTGCCTGGAATTTGCCAACTAAGCCTGAAGGTCAGGAAGAAGATCCAGAAGCACTGCAGGAGGTGGTCAATTGGGATGAGCAATCCATACAAATGAGCTTGCTGCTTCTGGCCAGGTAGCAACTGGGAGAGATGAAGCAGACAACAGGCTTTGGGGCTGCTCTGTCCCCCTGCTACCCAAAGCAGCCACCTCCTTCGACACCCTGATCTTACCTTCCGTTGCAGGAGCAGCCATGTAGCCTGGGGCTGTGCTATCCAGGACAAAGAGGCAGCAGCTGCTTTTCCACCTCTTTTTGTATCATAAGTCATCATTGAATTCACCTGGAGCTGGCTCTGGGGCTCCCCATACAATACCAAGGCGGGCATGAGAGATTTGAGATGTCAGATCACAGAAGGGGGCTGTGACAAGCTCTTATCCTAACTGGGAAGGTGCCTGCACCTAGCTCTGCAAAGCATCACTGTGCACCAGAAGTCAGAAAGGGATGAGTCCTTCCTTCAGTCCATCAATTATCTGCTGTAGGCAGGTGCTGCAAGACTTTCTGAGCCCAGGCTTGTCTGGATTTGGAAAGTGTGGAAGTATTGGGCACACCCTGGTTTTCCCAGTGGAAAATGGAGTGTGTGTTTTTGCAGAGCCATCCAAAACTATTGCTTCTGTGGTCAGAGTGTCTCAGAAAACCAAAAAGATCTTAGCAGGTTTTCTTTATCAGAAGTTGTGAAGCGCTGAGATTCCCTAGGGAAGGCACCTGACTTCACCATGACGAGATTTCCTTCCTGATGGCTTCATCAGATTTGTGCAAATCTGTATGAACATTTGGCTTTGTGGATGCTTATCTGAAGCAAAACAAAATCCCACATCATCTGAAATCCACAGTTTCAATAGATGTGACAAAAGCTTTAATGTTCAGCTTAATTTCCATCGGCAACATGATCAACATGGTTTCCATGGGAAATTGTTAATGTGATCTTGATAGAACATATCCCCAAAATAATGTAGCTCGCTAAATGTGGCAGGGATGTGGCAATTCCAGGTAATGAATTCAAACAGTCTCTATAGTGGAAATCTCATCTCTTCTTCTGATGCAGGTTATTCACTGAGCCACAGCTTCTTATTATTTCCTGCAAGAAGAGCCCTTTGCAAGCACTCCACACTTGAATGTTTTTATGGTTTCCATCTTTTACTATTGGGTGGCGCATGGTTAGCACCAGCACCTTGCAAATTTTGACTCAAGTTGCCACCAAATGCACTTTGTCATGTGTTCCCCACAATTTAAGCTGGAATTTCTCTTTTCAGGGGTGTGCAAATGATAGGGCACAGAAAAAGGAAATAGGAAGAGAAAAGACATTGCTCTGGAATGTTTATTGGAGTTTGAGCAGTATCTTTTGACTCCACAAGTATTGTACTAAAACAAAAAGACAGGGAAACTTGATGGGAATGGAAATTTTACCCAGCTCTTAGGCTGAGTTGAACAGATTGTGTGAAAGGGAAGTGGTACTGGGATAAAGCAGCATTATTCGATCTGGAATCAATACCGTCAGGAAGTAGAAACATTTGCCATGAAGTGAGAAACAACACATGGTTATTTCATTATATTTACCTAATAAAGTACCTCGCTTTCATGTAGCATTGAAAAACAAGGTCTCCTGTGGTATTTAATAAAAGAAGGATGCTTGCAAATGCCACAGAAGTTAAAGAGGAATAGATGAGCAATACTTCTTCCATTTTTTCAGTGTGAAACAGTCTGTATTTTAGCATGTAGGAAATTATCCTCCCCGTGATGCTTTCATTGGAAAGATAAACAAATATTCTTGAGTTTTGCCTTATGATACTCTGCTGAGGAGGAATATTTCACATGCATTTATGTTGCAGGTTTGAAAGCAGAGTGTGGATAACTGACACTACTCAATCTGTGATTCTCATCATAGGTGCAAGCCCCTGGACACCTTAAAGCGATGCAGAGGAAGGCACAGAGAGCTGTAAATCCCCTGGTGCTCTCCCCCTGCCACGTCTCCCCACGGGTGAGAAAGCAATGAGAAATGCTTGGAAAGTCAGGCTGCCTTCCTAGCTTTGATTGCCACATGTGTGGGATCTCACAGGAGGAGCGTGGGCAGGACAGCAACGGAAAGAGCATTTCCACCTCCACAAGGCATTTAATGAGAAATCAGGCCCTCCTCCCAAGGCGAAGGACCCGCTGTCAAGGCTTGGGGTTGTGTAACTGGGGTGGCACCCAGGGGTGCCCACACCGAGGGAGCTGTCGTTGCAACGCAGGGGGATGCAGGATGCTGTTGCCTCATGGCTCCCACACAGAGCTCAGGGTTGGGATCCTGATGTCTCTGATGCTGAGCCATGAGCATCCCAGCCAGCTAGATTAAGATCTTGTTACACTACAGCAGTGCAAGCAGAAGGGTTGTCAGACCAGGGCTGCTGTTGCTGTTATATTGTGCAGGTAGGGTTTCAGTACATAGCTAAAGATTTGTCTTCATTAACATGCCTTTAATAGCACACACATGTTGCTCGAGGTCTTAAAAAGCCTTTCCTTCCTTCAGTGAGTGCTGGCTCATGTGGGTAGGTGACAAGCTGGTACCTCTGTGTTTCTCAGACTGGTCAATGGCTGAAAGCCCTGCCTGGTCCTACACACCTGGAAGTTTGTGTTGGAAAGGACCTTAAAGCTCATCCAGTTCCAACCTGCTGCCACGGACAGGGACACCTTCCACTAGAGCAGGTTGCTCCAAGCCCCGTCCAACCTGGCTTTAAACACTGCCAGGGATGGGGCAGCCACAACTTCTTTGTGCAGCCTGACAACTTCCCAAGACAACAAGAAAGGCAGAGGCTGTCCGGTGAAATCAATCTCTAATGGTGTTCCGGGGAAACAACGCCTCTTCCTTAATTCTTGCTGTTTAGAGCTGGTTTTGACAGAAACATTTCAAGCACTGGACCTGGAGGACTTTTATCGCCCAGCACTCATTTCCACTTCTCATCACACTCCTTCAGCGTCTGACGTGAATTATTACAGCCCAGAGCAGCTCAGACCTTCTCAGCATCCCGAGTGATTCCCAACCAGGGAAATCAGGCGCGTACACAACCACCTTTGCAGGATAGACCACTCTGAAAACAAACAGGAGGAAAAGCAAGACCCGACCCATGCCAAGAAAACACTTGTGCGTATTCTTCACCATTTCTATCCTTAGCCTGTTACTGGAAAACCCCATCAGGGTGTGCTGGAGGGCAAGACAACTGCTGAAGAGGAAAAAAACAACTTTCATTTTCACCGTGGGCCTGCAGCTGTCCGCTGGAAGGAGGCATTCCCTCTCCGTAACAACAGCTGGAGCAGCCAAAAATGGCACGCCGGGCTGCTGGTACTGGACTGTGCAACTCCTGGATGTATCGGTTACAGGCAGCACCTCGCAGATGCCGCTTCCGTTAAAAAAGTATAAAATGGGGAGGGAGAAAAAACCCCACAGATGGAAAAATTATTTGCCTGACATTGGAAATTCTTTTGGTCACATGAACCCTGACATGTGTTACACTATAAAAGGCAGGCGGGAGAGACTGGGGGGAGAAGGGAAACTGGAGGAAGGGAAAATTCCCCGTGAACTTGCTTTTCACCTGTTGTCTCCCGACGGGGTGTCTGGGGAAGGAGGTAGGATGTCTGTGCTGGTGGTGGCAAGATGAGGGCATCAGTTCGACTCCGAGGTCTCTTCCCCCATTGCTACTTCCAAGAAGGATGGAAGTTTCTCACATGTAAAAGGCTTTTTGTTTGTTGGCTTTCCTAGTAATGAAATTGCATGTTTTTCTCTGGAAAACCGAGTTCCAGCTCAACTTGGCATGAAGGAAAATTTGGTGACAGGCTCTGATCTGTGTGTGCTGCTCATGCTAAATCATCTGCTGGCTGAAGAACAGGATGGGAGGGGATGATGGAGCTGGAAGAGATGTAACAGGAATCCTGGCTCCATCTGATGTACATGGAGGTTCCTGTAGGCCAAACATCTATCTACCTATCTGTCTGTCTGACTGTCTGTCTGTCTATCCATCCATCCATTCATCCATCCATCCATCCATCCATCCATCCATCCATCCATCCATCCATCCATCCATCCATCCATCCATCCATCCGTATGTCTCTCTCTCTCTATCTGTCTGTCTATCTATCTATCTGTCTGTCTGTCTATCTATCTATCCATCCTGCCTGCACCCAAACCTGTGATCCCATACAGGACTGGGTGTCCTGGAGGCACACTGAGGGCTAAAGGCATGGCAGGAGTCAAAATCCCAATGCGCACAGAGCCACAGAGCCATAGGACAAGGTTGGGAAACATCCTGCAGCCCATGACAAGTACGTGGTGTGCCTACATGAAGAAAATATCATTAAAACATCCTTTCCACCAAAGGAGTCATTCCTCCCTTTCCCTGTTGTGAAGATATCAATATGAATTGCCCACATCATGTAGGAAATGTTCGCAGTGAATGGTTCTCAGCAGATGCTTTCCAGGTCCAAAGTGCTTGCAAACACTGATTAGTTACAGTACTGCAGCTTATTAATCACTGCCGTTCCTCATTGCTATAGCTCATGTCAACATTTCAGTGCTTTGTCTGGTGCTGATTTCCAGCATAATCCCCTTAATCAAAGCTGTTCCCTTCCAGCACACGGCTCATCCCTGGAGCCTCCGATGGTGGCTCATCTGGCATGTTCACATTTGAACGGGAGCTGCAGCCAGCACCTTTCACAAGGGGAAATTTGGTCTGCTATTTCACAGCAGAAGTAGCCAAGAGGAATGGGACAAACTGCCACTGTGCGGAGATGATGACTATGCTGGGAGAGGGGGGGCTGTTAGTGGCCAAGGCCTGGGGAGAGATAGTGAAAGGGGCTTCTAGAAGTGCTGGAGCCAGACCCTTCCCAGGCAGGAGGCAATAGGCAGAGCTTGCAGCTAGATATGAATTAGATGCACAAGAGCAAGGTCCCAGTGAGAGGGGTTAAATCCTGGCACAGGGGCAGAGGAAAGCTGTGGATCTTCCATCCTGGGAGCTATTTGACACTCACCCAGGTGAAGTCCTGAGCAATGTCATCTCATCCTGAGGTTATACCTGTTTTGAGCAGGGAGCTGGGTTAGAGGCCTGTTGCTGTCTCTTCTGGATCTACACGTGTCCTGGGTTCAGCAGCAGCAGTCATTTTTCTCCTTGGTAGCTGGTGCAGCGCTGTGATTTTGACTTTCAGCCTGGGAACAGCACTGATAACACCGATGGTTTCAGTTGCTGCTCAGTAATGTTTGCTCTGACCAAGGACTTTCGGAGCCTCGTGCTCTGCCAGGGAGAAGGTGAAGCCGGGAGGAAGCAGAGACAGGACACCTGACCCAAACTGACCAAAGAGGTTATTCCA
>JARCZZ010009783.1:0-18485 GCA_030323915.1 Brotogeris chrysoptera
GGCTCGGCCGCCAACTCGCCCCCCCCCCCCCCCCCCTCCTCGAAGCTCTGCCTCGGGGCTCGGCTTCTCTACCACCACCCCGGCTCGGTGGCTCCAGAAGAAAGAGAGAGGAGGGAGGGAGTGAGAAAACTGGCTCAAACCACGACAGAGGAAGAGAAGGTCATTTTAAGCTTTCCCTTCATTGGGCTTATCTGAGTTAACCGTGAGCAGACATCTTCTTGAAATCTCCCTGAAGAGCTCACATATAAAGCTTCTTGTAAAATTTAATTTTAATAGCTACATAATCCTCATAATATTGGTAAGGAGAAATATTGTATAATGTCCCACAGAGAGCATTGTTTAAGAGTGATTGTAGACTTACACACAACTCATTAACTGTGCATATTTGAACTGCAGGAAACAGATAAGGATGCATGTATCTGATTGCTTCTCATCCCTTTCCCCTGTTTTCAGAAATAGTAGGAAAAAATACTATTGGTGGTGTCCGCTGATATTAAATTGCTGTATTTTGCAGCAAAAAATGGATATTCAGGGAACTAATTTCAATTGCTACATTTCCTGTATTATTCACTCTGTAGGGCTCTGCCTCTGTATCTGAGGACTCAATTTATACTAAGTCTCATTGACAATAACTGTGCTAGCAGGGTTTCCACAGCACTCCATTTCCTCCTATACTGACATCTCTGAGCTCTCAAATACATGGAACCACCCTTCTCCCCCAACCCCAAAAAAAAACAAAAAACCCCACCCAAAATTGGAACAGCAAACCCCCCAACAACCACAAACAAAATAAAGTTCCAAATCTGTAAATCTATTAATTCCTCTCTGATGATCCTTAGTTTCATGAACTGGTCTATGTAAAATCTCTTAAACTGGAATCAGCTACCAAAGTCTGGTCTAAGAGTTAGCAACAAACTCTTCATATTTTGCAGAGCTGGACTTCTGGTTCAGTCCTCTTTGGTGAGAAGAAATATGTGCTAGTTGCTTGCGCTGCCAGTGGGTTTTTTCCAATCCCCTGCTTTATCCAGGATTGGGATGGTCAGGAATTGATTAATAATATACACAGTATGTCATCTCAGAATCTGTGTGAAGTAATCCACACCAGCTACATTTCAGAGTATGAGCAGGTATTGTGAGATTCTTTTTGAAATTTAGACACTCCAACTAATCTGCAAGCCTACCTTAAATAGGTGCCAACTCAGTTGAAACAAACTGCATAACTGCCAGGAGGAACTCATATACCTGCGTGTTGTGGTTTAAGTCCTTAAACCTAAAGTGGTTTAAGTAACTCAGAACCACACAGCTGCTCGCTCACTTTCCCCCTTCTTCCTCCCCTCTCTCCCAGAGGGATTGGGAGGAGAATCAAAAGAATGTAACTCCCATGGGTTGTGATAAGAACAGTCCAGTAACTGAGGTATAACACAAAACTCCTACTGCTACCATCAATAATAATGGTAAGGGAAATAACAGTGGAAGAAAATACAGCAGCTCACCACCTGCCGACCAATATTCAGCCTATCCAAGCAGTGATCTGGGCCTTCTGGGTAACTCCCCCCAGTTTATATAGTGGGCATGACATGCTGCAGTATGGAATACCCCTTTGGCTAGTTTGGGTCAGGTGTCCTGTCTCTGCTTCCTCCCAGCTTCTTGTGCCCCTCCCCACTGGCAGAGCATGAGACTGAAAAGTCCGTGATCAGAGTAAACATCACTTAGCAAGAACTAAAAAACATCAGTGTGTTATCAGCACTGTTCCTAGACTAAAGTTGAAAACACAACACTGTACCAGCTACTAAGAAAGGAAAAATGACTGCTACTACTGAACCCAGGACACTGTTACTTCCAAAATTACAAAACTTAAATGCAGCTATTAAAAGCCATGAAATGTGCCAATTCTGACATGGTAAATACAAAGAAACTCGAGGAAGGGAAACTACCATTTGACATTCTGGCTGAAAATTTCAGGTGCTACATAAGATTCATGCTTCAAATAAGTGCAAGATTCAAACCAATTAGTTTTGTTACATATGCCTTATTGACACAGATTGTTGTTTTGGTTTTTTTTCTCTGTATCAGAGAAGAGCTTGAAATCTCAGAAGTGCGTCTATTGTTTAAAACAGCCTTCTAAAAACAAAGCGAGTAAAGCACAAATTACTTTACTTGACCTGTAGTAGAAGAGGCCTTTCTAACAATGTGTTAGTTACGGCACCTTTGCAGCCTTAGGAGCTAAATGTGTAGTCTGTAACTGTATTTCTAAAGAAAATATTAGTTCAGGCTATTTTGCACCTAGAAGCCAAAAGGAGGCATAATACCACACAAGTTCATGGAGCTGAACTCTGTAACCTTCTCAAACAGGATGGCTGCATGGAGGCTGCCTTGGGTGAACAGGCACTGGACAGTGCTAATGCCTCACTTGTGCTCAGGAACTGTTTGGGAAAGCACTAATTGGTAGGGGCAAAATCAGGCCTGGACATTGCCCAGTGTAACCAAAGAGGTGAGGGTCTCTGCCCTGGCAGTGTTTAGGTTGCAGCACAGGCACAGTTGTAGTTTTTAGAAGGAAGGAAAATGTTCCTCCTTGGATTGTAACTCAAAAGCTTTATTTTTCCTTGAATGTAGTGATGTGTCTCACCATTACATGAACTTCTCACTCTGGAGTTGCTGCTGGGGGAAAAGAAGGGTGCTTGTGATGTTTACCCTGTCTTCTGTGAAACAGAAAATAACACCAACCAGCTACCTTCTAGCAGTTCTTTCAGTCATACAACTAGGCACAAGGGAAGGACAAATTTTAATATTTATGTTTTTGCAGACTTTTTAGCATGGTTTCCTAGGGAAACTAGGCCTATGCAATGCCATGGGAAATGGCAGAGGAGATGGAGGAAAGGAAGAGAGGACAAAGGATGTAGAGTAAGGGAAGGGGTCTATCTATTTATGTGTGACCTCTTGTTGTTCCACCAGCTGTTCTTTTCTCCTCTGTGAGCTGATGGTTTTGGAGGCTGTTAGCTGCTTTCAGGCAGATTTGGTAAAGAATACAATGACTGATGAATAGAGGAGAGTCATCGTTCCCACTCAAAAATGCCGTAGCTTTTTAAAAGAGAAGTTGCAGCTCATGCCTTTTTATGGATTAAACAAACATCACCACAGCTTCTGAGAGAGATACCTTCTTATATTTGAACAGTTGGAAAGACGTTAGCCAGAAGTGCTTCAATTGACATAAGCAACCAGCAGACTAAACACATAAGAAAGTCGATTTCATTAATTTCTGTGTTACCAGAACTGCTTCTTTTGCTACTTTATATTTTTTCATTAGAAATTCAACAAAGCTTATCTGAATATGAAAACACTTTTGCTGAAAAAGATTTCTCAAATAAAAAACATTCAACTGCTCTACTATACAAAGAAATGTACATGTAGGCACACAGATGTGCAATTTTTTTTTTCTATGAAACATATACAGATACATACACACAACAGATTTTGTTGTTTTTTTTTTCATTTCTGTGAAGAAACCATAGTTTAAAGTTACATAATAATCCCATTATTTTCTTTTAAAAACATTTCACTGTCTGGTTTTGATGGACTTTAGGTGAAGGTAGAATTATGTTGTGGCAATCAATCATTGGCTGAGACATAGTTGAAAATCAGTCCAAATGTCTCAAGACCATCTTGTTGATTATAAACACATTACATTCTGAACAGCTTTATCTTACAAATCTACATGTTTTTATAAACAAAAGAAGGGAAAAATAAGGAAGTTTAAAGCCAATAGTGTTGGAAATACCCTGTAGTCTTCTCAAACTAGAGAAGAAGAAACTTCTCAGATTCAGTCATGTAGATGGCCCTTCTGGAAAGTGGATGGCATTCAGATACAAGACTACATACCACAGCTCCCCTGCTGTATTTTTAAAACACTACACTGTTGTTTAGACTACAAATATAATTGTAGAAATGGAAAAGAAAGGTAAACGTCCCAGCCTATGATTCTCTGCTCCATTCTTGCTAAGAAGAAAAATAGACTAATATATGAATCTCATCTATTGGCAATTCTATTTTTTTCTAAGCAGTAGTCAAACAATGTATGGTATTTCTGTTAGAAAAGAAACATTGTCTTTGCTTTCTGCAGTTGTCAGTCTAACAGCAGCAAAGGTAGAAAATAATTTTGTAAAATAGTTTTGAATAAGTCATGAACCTCTGATAGAATGAAAAATGAAAACATTAGTTACATTAGTTGTGTAGATGACTGGATGGATGGACCTGCATATATATAAAATAAAAGTTCATAACGCAGCAGAGATACTGCAAATGCTTCTCAAGCCATTGATAGCGCCGAAGCTGTGTCTCCAATTGGGCATAAACCCAAGAGAATTTTAAGTAGAAAAATAAAAATATTGAAAGCATTCACAAACATCTATTCAATCCAGTTCGTGATATAAATTATGCCTTTTTGTTGTATTGAATTCCTATATATTCTGTGTCATTTAATTTTGTGCTACTCTAAAGAGGGATGGTGGGAAAACAGTAAAATGAGAATGAAATTTTGGAAGAGCAGAACAGTGTCAGGTTTAGGACCCACATGCATGTTGGCAAGTATTATGCAGTTACATAGATTCTTTATACCAGAGTTACCAATGAAGCAAAAAATAAACAAGGTTAAAAAAGGCCTTCTAGTCTACTAAAATGGGAAAAAATCTCTTGGAGCAACTCAGTTTTCAGTGAAGAATCCTACTTAAAAATCATGAGCAAAAATTAAAAAGGACATTTTTATGGTTTTTTTTTTTTCCCAGCTGTCAATACGAAACTCCTTGATTGTTTAAATGCATAAATGGACATGAATCACTGTGACATTTAGAATCTGTATTCAGAGTAGAATAGTACTTAGTAAAGGAAGCCTGAGACCACATGTTAAACAAAGGAACGAAAACTAAATGCTGACTGGCTGCCCATTTTTCTGAGCATTCACTGCTCTGTGTGGAAAGTTAAGCCAAAGCCCTGTTCAGAGAGTTTGTTCTCAGGCAGTTAAATTTAGAGCAGATACACATTTTTAGCATAGTCTGCCAATGTTTTGCATTTCCCAGTGTTCTTGTGTTTGTGTTTGCTTTGTGTTTCATACCTAATTAATGTGCATTGGAGGGAAAAGCGATGGGAACTTGGTTGTGATACTTCATTGCAGTCTATTCTGTACTTGAAGAGAATTAGACCTTGGCACACCACAAGTCTTCTTTCTGCTCAGTGTGGTACCAGTTGGTATATATGACAGTGGAAACACAGTGTCTAGGATCTCTGCAGTGTGCAGTGTGGACAACTTAACTTACCAGTATCAATTTTCCTCAAGGATCTATTTCTCACATACATTGACAAACATGAGAAAATTATGATGCTGATATCTGTCACTTCCAGATGCAAGGCTTCCCAAAAGTTGCAAGACTACAAGACCTGGCTCTGTAATAACTACCTGACACCATGGCTGAGATGTTGGCAGATCACCTGTAAGTCACTGAGAAATGTTCTTCAGGGTTTTCTTAGTGCTACACGGTAACTGATCATTGTGAGGCTCAAACCTAAAACCTGGGGTATAAATAGCAATATGCAGAGATCACCATTGTCTCTAGAATTTATGGATTTCAGAACCTGTGTCATTTGGGATGCAAAGTTCTCTGGAGCACATCATTCCGCTGTTAAAATACATAGTACATGGAGATAATCTCTTACCAGGTTAGTGAGAAGTACGTACACATCATGGTCTAATTGCCCTTGTAGGGATCTAAGAACGACTAACATGATTTTAAAAGCACACTGATGCTTTTTTAGCTTTCTATTGTTTCCCATCTTTATTATGCATGTCACAGCATGATTTTTTAAGAAACGGTACGTCCACTAGTGATATGTAGTAACATGTCATTCAGCAAGGAGGAAGAAGTTTCATCTTATTGATATTCCATATTTCATTTGGTTGGCTCACTGAACCTATCCATATTTATGCATGACACTGTGCCTGTAGATGAATGTGGAAGTGGAATTATCAAAGAATGTCAGTCATGGAATTGTAAAAATTGTCCCTAAAAGGTTTCAAATTCTTCATTTTTGTGACAAGAATTATAAATACAACAGACAAGAATTATAACTAGACAGGAAAATGGTACCAGGTGAATTAATTGTAATGACACTGACTGAAAAAATGGAGAAGAAAGAAATCCTAGTCATTATTTTGAGAACTTCAAGGTCATCATCTTTAAGTTGCTCTTAGATGTTGCTGTGTGGAGAATTAAATAAATGTACCAGAACTACTTATACTTGAGTTAATTTTATATGATTTTTTCCATTAAGGTTCCAATTCTCATTATCTGAATTGCACTTTTAGAATCTATTTTTTTCTATTCATTCCCTTTATAACACAGTCATGCAAATAGTTTACATTGAACATTCTTTCTTGCTCTGTCTACATTTTTTTGTCTGTCAAATTCTCTCTGACTCTTACAGTGGTTTAAAAGTAATACATGTGTAAAACAGTGCAGCAGGCATATAAGATGGTATCTAATGATTCCATTCAGGGAAACTTTAAAACTGCAAATTTCAGGTTTTCAAATATGCCACATGTTATGGTCTGGCTGCAGAGTACATCAAAAATTTTGAAGGTACCAGTTTTATAAGTCCAGGTTTTCCAACACTGTTAGACTGTTTTCCCTGCTTTTGCAGTGCAGCATGCTTATAGGGCTGGTCTTGCTGCTGCTTTTGTTCAGCTGGGATTCTTAGCAGCACTGAATCGCTTCAGGTGTGCTGTACATGGACAATGATGCCAATAGGCCTTTTCTTAAAGTTTATACGAGTTTCCTAACAGCTGATGTTGTTGCAGTTGATTTAATGCGTAATATATACCATTTGATGTCAACTTCCTCAGAGTTCATTAGCTTGTAACAAACTTGAAAATTGCTCATTTTCTTCTAGGCTGAAAATGTCTGCTTAATCTGTTGCATAAATCCAGTGCAGTAGGTATTAGCATTAGCAGGTAACACAACTGAGATAAATTAACAAGTAAAGGAGTGTTGTTACATTTTGTTCAGCTGATCCTCAAGCTCTGAGAGCTTATCTGGTTATTGTTAGACTTGAGATGAAACTCCCAAAGTCATGAGAGCAGGTGACAGCACAGTCATTTTTTACACATGGCTTACATAGTATTAGAATCATAGAATCATGGAATGGTCAGGGTTGCAAAGGACTTTAAGATCACCTAGTTCCAATCCCCCTGCCATGGACAGCGATGCCTCACACCTTACCCTAGACCATGTCACCCAAGGCTCTAACTTAGCTTTGAACCCTGCCAGAGATGGAGCATTTACCACTTCTTTGGGAAACTTGTTCCAGTGCCTCACCACCCTCACAGTAAAGAACTTCTTCCTTGTATATAACCTGAACTTCCCCTGTTTAAGTTGAAACCCATTACCCCTTGTCCTATTGCTACAGTCCCTGATGAAGAGCCCCTCTCTGGCATCCTTGTAGGCCCCCTGCAGATACTGAAAGGCTGCAATGAGGTATCCATGCAGCTTCTCTTCTCCAGACTGAGCAGCCCTAATTTTCTCATCCTGTCTTTGTATAGGAGGTGCTCAAGCACTCGTTATCATCCTTATGGCCCTCCTCTGGACTTGTTCCAACAGTTCCATGTCCTTCTTATGCTGAGGATACCAGGATACACTGAGGATACAGTGCTCCAAGTGGGGTTTCATGACAACAGAGTAGACGGGCAAGATCACCTCCTTCGACCTGCTGGTCATGCTCTTTTTGATGCTCCCCATGGTTCACTTTCTCATTGACAAACACCCCGAAGTCCTTCTCCTCAGGGCTATTCTGAATCTCTTCTCCGTCCAACCTGTAGCTGTGCCTGGAGTTGCCCTGACCTGAGTGTAGGGCCATGCACTTCACTTTGTGGAACTTCATGAGGCTGGCATTGGCCAACCACTCAAGTGTGTTGTGGTCCTTCTGGATACCATTCCTTCCCTCCAGTGTATTGATCATATCACACAGTTTGGTGTAGTATTAACTCACTGAGAATATTAACTCGCTTGGTGAGCTTGAGAGGAAGTCATCTGGCTCAGCTGTGGTTCCTTCTTTTGTGTTTCCCAGCGAAAAGCAGCAGAAACTCTTAAGTATGTACACCAAACCTTATTCCCTCTGAGAGGGGGCAAGGAGGTTTTTGTGAACTGAAAGATGTTGGTGATGTGAGTCAATAAATATTCACAGAAAACGTTCAAAAACCTATGGCACGGTCAGTCCTGCTTAGTTGCACTCTGGTGTCAAAACATTAATCTCTTTGCTGGTTTGTGAGGTTAATCAATAGGGCATTAAAAGCAATATGAGACTGAAGTCAGCTTCAGTTTTGTAAGTGCTTGCCTATGTGTTGCTCATACTGAGTAATTTTGTATTAAATATCTTTAATTGTCAGAAACAGAAGAAAAAGGAAGATGTTAGCAGATTTTCAGAAGCTGTATCTGTAGTCTGAAAGCCAAAGCTCTGCCTTTTCTAGTTTCCACCTTATCAGTGATGAAGATTTTGCAGTGAGAACTTAGTTTATGCCAATGCAGGTAAGCCAAAATTGAAACCAGCCCACTTTTCTAGGATTCTTTTGGTTTTGCAGTGCTAGCAGGACTTAAATAATCACCTATTTTTGTTACTAGGGAGATGAGCTAAGAGTATGAATTTACACAGGTGGTAGTTCAGTTAAATAAAAAGGCATTCCATTTAGAGGAGATTTATGATTAACTGTTGCATGAATGCTACCCAGGGCTGTTGGGTCTTATCTTCTCTGTCTCTGAATGTATTTATGTACATACATACATTCATCATAGAGACAGGATGGACCATGGGGCACCTTCATTTCATACAATACAGTGTCTGGCAATGCATTGGCTGTTGATTAACTTGGAAATGTATGTTCTTGGTACCTTCCAGGAGTATTGACAAAGTTTCCATTGAAAAACTGTTTCTCCTCATACTTATATTTCCTTATTTAAAACATCTGCTTTACAGCCATGGGATATTCTAGATTAACAATTGTGCTTTTAATAATAAATCTCTTGAATGAATTCAGTTTCTCCAATATATATAGTCTGTTGTTCATATTACAAACAAATTTTTGAGAATGTCTAGATTAGTCTGTAATATTTAGTCAAGGATATTAAGAAAGAAATATCAAATTAGAAATGTACTGCTCCAATATTAAACAGTTCTTATTTCAGTAAGGTTTTTCTATGATTACTGTAGGTTTCATCCGTTATCTCCTTGTCCTTATTACCAATTTAATAAAACAGGCCAATGAATTCCATTCTGAAAGAAATCCATGATTCATTCTTTTTCCTATACATGCTTGAACTCTGGTATCTTTTCACAAGTTCATCTTGTGATCATAATATTCCTAGTCTACAAAGGCCTAATTTCAGCAGCTGTACAAGTCAGGCTAGGATCTCTGAAGAGGTCCTAATTTCTGAAAGCTTTTCTTCCCTCCACATTTACATGATAAATAGGGACCCTCCCTTCCCCCAGTCTTAAAGATCAGTCAAAGAAGTATGAACTGTATCAATTTATAAAGTTCTGTTAATTTACTGAAGGAATGAATAGAAAACATGGAGAAATTTAGATTTGTTGTCCATACTCTTATTTTAGTTGTAGTATGAAGTGCTGATTGCTGTAGTAATAAAATTAAATATTGAAATACTGTTCAAAGTTAAAGCTAGTTGAATAACTAAGTTAATTATTTTGCCAGTTTGAAACCCACATAATTTAAATCCTTATTATTTGTCTTCTGTACTAAAAGCTAAATCACCTAAACTACAGTAAGTATGAATATGTCAAAGACATATCTTGAGCTGGTGAAGATTTCACTAATTAATAGATATACGATTTTTACCAGATGTGTATCTGTTAACTATTCAGATATTGGATATCACAGAATCAGATATCAGGTTATTCTGCAATTCTGTTGCTGAAATTCAAATGCTGCTAGAGTCATACTCCATTGATATTGTCATTTACTAACTCTGTAGCTGCAGACTAATTTATTTGATGTCAGATCCCTGCTTTTATAGCAAATATGGTATGCTTTTAAAACTAACAAAAAGGCAGTGTTTAAAAAAAAAGCAGAAGAGGCAGTGTGAAGAAAGGCAGATTGCTTGGTGGCAAACAGGTTCAAAGGCAACCAGTCCCTCCGGCTGCCAGAGGGACATCCCGTCTCCTGTGCCAGCTAACATCTCCCAGGTATGGAAGTTGGAAGAAGGAGGACAGAAATATCTGACTTCTGCTTATCTGAACAGAGTAACATTCCTCTGAGCTTGTCACCACAGAGGATTGAAAAGGAAAAAGAGTGCCTACGATCATTAGCACTGTTGGCCACTTCCTGGCTAAGGCTGAAAAGGAAAAGCAAACCAAGAGGCTTTGTGTGCCCAATGCAGAAGGGACAGATTCTCCCTGGGATAGACCAATGTGTCAACATCCTCTGAGAAATTATTGGGTTGGCAGCATGTGAAATGTTAAGAACTCTAGACAATATCAAGCACCTGCACTTAACCCCACAAATGCATTTGGAATGATGTTCCAGACCCAAATCTTCTGGACTAAATTCAAAAACTTGCTAAATATTCCTAAATATTAGGTTGAAGTCCATCTGAAATTTCTAGCCTGGGTGGTTTCCGATTTTATCTCTTCGGGAGGGCAGAATTAAGCTTACTAACCCGTTTTCACTTGGCATGCAAGTAGAGCTAATGTACAGCCCTTTTTAAGGCAGCAACAGCACCATCAACTGACAATGCCTTTCATTTTACACCTGGGGAACCTGAGGACGAGATGATACAAGACAGAAAGATGCAAGAATTCAGGCAAGATCTATGAGAGAAAGGTAACTGAAAAAGACTGCAGTGAGATCTGTCAAAATACTTGGCAGTATTTAATTCCAGACCTCTCAAAATCTCTTTGCCACTACAGAAGCTGTGGAGTAAAAGTTTCACAAGCTCTGAAAACCTGTTTTGGGGCTTGCCCACATAGATTTTGGTGCTCAGCACACTGTCTCAATCTTGTGTTCAAGCACAGTCAAGGTTTACAGAGTTCAGCTCGGTGTTATTTGCTGGAGGGCCTGATGACATAGACTTTCTGAGACTGCTGTAGCTTTTCTGTTGCAGTGCACAGGGAACCACTGTGGCAGTTCAGTTGTTCAGATTCTGTTTAGTGCAAGGCTGTTTAAAAGCTAGCTGTGATACTGACATCCATTGATGGAGTGAATCCCCTTGCTTTGTTTTGGCCTTGTCCTTGAAAAAAGAATGGGATTTTCTCCAGCCATTTGGTTTAGGAAGGAGAACATGTCCTCAAGAACCCGTGCCAGTATAGGTGTACAAGTGTAACCCATTTAGACCTATTGTGTCAGCAGGCTGCCTGGGTAAAATTGCTGTCTATTTTCATGCAAATGAATGTTCCTTATTGCCTGTATTGCAACCGGTTTTTTTTGCATAAATAACAAGAACAAACTCCCTGTGTCATTACAGTAACATAAGAGGAGGTTCCAGCATTATTGTAAAATAGCAGTCACATTGCAGTTACCTTAAATTGGTACCTCTGTCCAGGTACATTAAGATCCCATTTAGAGCTGTACTGCTGCTCTACATAGTGTTGTTATACTTGCTGAATCTGTCCGTATCTACCTAAACTAATAAAGAAAGCCCAGTGTGTTCATACATGTACTGTTGCACAGAGAAAGTGTCAGTAGTTTAAATATTCAGATATCGCAGTTATTAGTAACTGTATGAAAATCCAACTCAACACCCTACAATGACAAAACAAATATTAATTCAGTTACATCTGAAAAGTACATGTTTCTCACAATAAAATGTGTATTTTTGTGTTTTATGGCATCACATTTACTGCCTGAATTTGGATTATCTATTATACCATTAAACATATACCAGGAGGGCTCAAAATATTTTTGTATCTGAATAAGTTACATTTTTCTATAATAAGCATTAAAGATGCGCCGCTGTATTTAATGAGTGGGAAGGAGAAATGAAAGACAAGAAAGTAGCAAAGTGGTTTCAACTGATGGTTTAAAACTGTTCCTGCTGTGCAGAATTGGACATTAAGAAGTGAAATTTTATGGAAAATCAGTTAATAGTGATTCAATATCTGACTTTGCCAAGGACACATGAGCCAGGCACATTAGCTTCAAAATGTTGATTGCTCAAATATATTCTAAGATATTTTTAATTGTTACATGAAAACCAAATAATGGCAACTTGTAAACTACACATACACAAAACATGCAAGCCTGCCCTTCTGACCTATCAAATGGAATCCTCCAGGGACAACGACTGAACATCACACTGCACTGAATACGCAGGACATCACCTCAAATGTAGACTCGGGTTTCAAACAAACTCTGTAGTCTTGTTTAGAAATTTAGAGTCTTCAGAAAGCTGGAAGCGCAACACCTATGTGGAGGAGGTAGACAGGAAGGGGACTCAGGAGGGTTCCTTGTTGGATGCAGCTCACTGATTTCCCAATTCAAACTTAGCTTAAAATTCTAAATATGGTTTCCCTCTTTCTTTTTTTTTTTTTTTTTTTGCTCAGCACATTCACTCCAGGCTCTTGACAGTCAACCTGGGTTCTTTCCTTGGGTTCTTTCCGTTTCACATTTCATTGCTGGTAATAGAGACTCTGCAGGCTTTATTATGCCACCATCACATCTCTATGTGGTTGTCTTCAGATTATGCCGTCAGCGACACCAGTGCAACCCTATTAATCTTCAGTGGTGCAGTTGAAGTATTATGAACGGCATAATGAAAAGATTGTAGTAGTTCCTTTGTATACACGAGAGCAAAACTGAGTTCTCAGAACATTTCCTACTGACAGCGTGGCCTGTTTAACTTGTGGGAAACAAGTGAGCCAGTTTCAGCTTGTGAAATCAGATCTCAGGAGAAAACAGTGCAAATATTTACTTTTAAATGAAGAAATGTTGAAGAGAAATGTATAATGCAGTACCATCACTACACAGAAATCAATGCCAGAATTAATTACCTGTTGAGTCCTGAGACCATTAGTTAATTTCTGTGTGTAAAGCATTTTGTGCTTTATTTAGTTATGAAAATCCCAGTGTGTGGGGATATTCTGCAGCTGCCTGAGGTTAAGAGCAATTCTGAGGCTGCTGTTAAGTTACATTTGGGTCATTCCACCCTGCCCAGCCTAAAGTTCAGTACAACGCAAAGAGGTTCAGAGGCTCTTTCCTGTCTAATCCAACAAGATCATCTTCCCAGCAGGCAGCCTGACCAGGTATGCTAAGTATCAGACAACAGAAGGCAGGTTTTGAGATTGGCTGCTGTTCTCAGTGGCTGAGAATAAATTCTCAGGAGTGGGGGAGAGGGGGAAGAGTGGAGGGAGGGTGGGTGGAAAACCCAACGCATTTGTTTCAAATTGAAAATAAAGAGAATTTAATCAAAGGGCAATAAATGCTGAAGAGACTTCTCTGAAAATGACAGTACTCTGCCAGTTCTTGAATGCCTGTCTACAGTTAAATAAAGCAACAAAGTTGCTCCAGAGTGTCTTCTGCCTTGTCCTGCACACCCTGAGTCTCTTTCCAAATTAATTCTTCACTGACCCACTCAGGCTCTGATAGCTCAAATGAGGTGACTTTGTGTGACAGCGGAACACAGAAATGGCAGAAAGCTGACATCTAGGTGTCTCTGGGGCTGTGCTCAACTCCAATGTCATAAACTCTGGTAACAGCATAGCAGCCTCTGTGGGGAAGCTGCTAGAGCCCAAGCTCCTTTCCCTAACTTAACAAGTAAAGTGTCTGCAGATGCAGCTGAAAAAAGGAGGATATGAAGCTTGCATAGTCTGTTGCTGATTTTTCTCCATTCCGAAATGCAAAGATTATTGAATAGTATATATGGGGAAAACTGAAAAATTGTCCAGGGGACATATTACACTCTTTTTTTTTTTTTTTTTTTTTTTCCCCATATTGCATTAGATGGGAGAAAAAGTAGCAGATCAGGAAGAAGAAATGGAGAAGTGAAAGAAGATAGGAGTCCCCATGCAGGCTTTTGTCACCCAAACTCCCTAAAATTGTCTTCGCTTCTAGAAGGGGAAAATGGGTTATAAACACTGGAGGCTGAGTGCTCACAGAGATGCAGGAGTTGATTTATACTCAGAACTTCTGCTTTGCTGAGTGTAACTCCAAGGGAGACTCTTCGATCTATTCTTTAGTGGACTATATTCTCTGATTTTCCCACAAGAAAATCTAGCCACAGTGAAGGGCAATCTTTCCAGCCATCTGTGCCCCAAACACTTCCAAAACTCTTAAGAATCTCTTTGCATGGAGCTGCTGCAGAGCAGCATCTGCTTCTTGGAAGGTGTCATGACAGCTCCATTAGTCCATCCTGTTGTGGAGGCAGAAGCAAAATATCTGCTTCCCTGGGATACTTACATCTGATTGGGATCTAAAAAGATCTTTGAAATAGGTATGATAAACCACAGGTATGTCTCCAGTATGTTGCAGATTGCTTTCTGCAAGGTGCTACCCGTCCTGGCCTGAGCGATTTTTCTAGGATAGGAAAATTCCTTTATGCCTCTTTTGTTTCTGCGTCTTCTTTTGCATCCTGGTAGACTTGGCCATGACAATCTGTCCCTAGGTTTTGGATCAGGGCAGATTTGATATCATTGATTTGCTGAAAGATAGTCAGTTTATGACTCCTTGAATGATTTCAGAATGTGTCATGCAAGAGGCAGAATCAGTTCCCATATCCTCTGTGTTTCAGATTTGCATGTTTTCCAATTTTGGAATACTTAATTTGTCTTTCCCCCCTCCCCCCCATTGCTGCACTTTCAATTAATAACTCCACATGTATTTGCATTGAATCACACCTGATGCATCTATTCTTTTCAATATTTGGCAGTGTAACATTTCATAAACCCATTATTCAGGTAATTTAGAAATTTCCAAACAAGGAGTAATTCTTTAACCTTGAAACACGTGCAAAAATACACTTGGGATTTTCAGAATTATTCAGAATTTATTGTTGCCGTGGGTTCAGCTGTAACAGTTATATTTCTTCTTAGTAGCTGGTGCAGTGCTGTGTTTTCATCTTTAGTCTGAGAACAGTGCTAATAACACGCAAATATTCTAGCTGTTGCTAAGTAATGTTTACCCCAATCAAGGACTTTTCACTCTCATGCTCTGCCAGTGAGGAGGGGCACAAGAAGCTGGGAGGAAGCAGAGACAGGACACCTGACCCAAACTAGCCAAAGGGGTATTCCATACCGCAGCACCTCATGCCCAGTGTATAAACTGGGGGAAGTCACCCTGGAGACCCTGATCACTGCTCAAGTTGGGCTAGGTATCGGTCGGTAGGTTGTGAGCAATTGTATTGTGCATCACTTGTGTTTATTGATTCTTTTTATCCCTTTCCCCTTATTTTAATGTTCTCTCTCCTTGTTATCTTCCTATCATTATTATTATTGCTGATAGTGGTACTAGTTTTGCATGGTACTTTAGTTATTGGACTGTTCTTATCTCAACCTGTGGGATTTACATTCTTTTGATTCTCCTCCTCATCCCCCTGGGAGCAGGAGGTGGGAAAAGAGGGCAGAGTGAGCAGCTGCATTGGTTCTGAGTTACCAGCTGGGCTTAAGCCATGACAGTCCTTTGTGGTGTCCAACATAGGGCACAAAGGGTTGAGACAACGACAGATGTGACCAGAGTGTGTCTAATCATATCTGTGATAAGCATTCATTGTTTCAGATTAATAGTCAGTCTTCACAATGTTGGTTTGCTTTCAGAGTTGTTGTTCTCAGAGTTTCAGCATGTTGTACCTTACTTGAAAACAGCAATTGCAGTTTTAGTGTTTATTGGCTTTGGGGTCTGGGCTAAGGTTCTTGTTTCACTGTACTTTATGGTAATGACTTGTAATACAGTAGACTCATTGATCATGAAACTGGTCTGGCATGCATTATCAGAGTGGTCATCAACTTTATACTTTGGGAGGCATATAATGGGAATTTTTTTGCAATTGCACACCTTTTTTGTCCCCTCACAGTGTCAGCCTATGAAGAAGACATTCCCTCACATCCACCCCTCCCCCACCAGGTTATTTACAGCAGCATTTGAAAAATGTCAAGGTTTTGAATATCCTTTGAATACCCTTGAAACCAGCCTTCTCCTTTTCCTGGGAATCCGCATGTTGCCACATATACTGCACTTGTTTTGCCCATGGCCATACCACCCAGAGAATGCCCAATCTTATCTGATCTCAGAAGCTAAGCAGTGTTGTGGCTGGAGTCTTTTCAAAGGTTAAATGACAATCTAAGAATATCACTGAGAGATTTTCCCTGATGCTGGACAATCACAAGTGGCAGGATATGTGGGATCATATGGCAAGCTCTTAGGCCAGTTGGCCCCTCCTGTGCTTTGGAACTTCATTCCTAGTGCTTTTTAATGTACTCATCCAGAATAGAGGAAGGCAAATAAAACTTAGGCAGTTTTTCCTTTTAGTATATGTATTGTGTATTTTATATCTACCTTCCCCTCTCTAGCTTTCTCCACCTCTTTGTCTGTGGATATTGGTATCCTTTCTTTTTCCAGGTTATTTAAAAATGTAAAAGGAATAGAATTATTCTACATGTTCTTTGGAAATAAGTTACCGTGCATTTTGCCTGGGTATTAGCATAATACTTCTGATCCATTGAGAACAATTATTATATATTTATAATATTCTATTGATCCTTTTTAAAGCAAATAATATTCTTTTTTTTTCCAATGGTATTTGCTAGTGTTTCTGTTTTTACTCTGATTTTAAATCATAATTTTATCAACTGTCCTTATTATTGCAAGGCTGATCCTGACAAAATGCCTGTGCTATGAAACAATTCAGTAGGACCATGCTCTGTGGGGGGAGGTAAAAGGTAAAAGTAAATTTTCTGTATTGAATATTTCCCGCTCCTTTTCAACAGCCAACCCAGGTAACTTCCTGAGACAAGGAGGCACAAAATGAAATACAAACCTTTGTAAATAAGTAGAATCAGTTTTAAGTAATGTTAAGTTTGATGGCTTTGTAACAGTAGCAATGGAAAATTACTGAGGTGCATGATTCACAGAGAAAAAAAATAGGATGTGACTAGAGAACTTACTGAATATTCTTGTATAAGATAAACCATTGTAGTTGACTTAGTTTCAGGTCCTTATGACCTTAGTACAAAATAAGTGTAAGAAAAACGAGATAGAAAAACAGGACATAGGGACAAGGAGTATCTGGGAATAGTAGGTGTCTAGCATGGGCTGCAGTTAAACTAACTGGTAAGTAGAAGGACAGGATGATTGCTATGCCTGCAGTGTTAACAAACGAATTAAGCTGGTATAAACATCTACTTCATGTGCTTCAAAGACTGCCAGAAGTGATGAAGATTGTTGGAAGAAGTAAACGACCCCCAAAGGACACCACCATATATTTGTACGCATGTGGGAAAACTTTCTAGAAGAATGATGCAATACGTAAGTAGCCTCATGAGTATGCATGTATATGTGCAATGAATATATATGCTTAGTGACTATATAAGGACTGCTTGTTTAGCAATTTGGAGAGACACTCTAGGAGGAGCTATCCCCTGTATCCCCTGGAACCTCAATAAAGAATACCTGCTTGTCAACTGAAACTTTGTTGGCAAGTTCCTGGAGATTTCTCCAAATCACTCCTCATTACTTTCTAATCATTTTCTTCATGGGAACCAGCTGAGTACTGTTGAGAGGACTGACTATAGAAGCAGAAGCTAGTAGGAGCCCATTACTGCACTAAACACTATCCAGAAAATTCCATGTGCTTATGTCTGTTTAAGATATGCATAGATATTAAATGCCATGTCTATATTCTACTGGTGTTTCTTCTATAAATAGGATATGTTTGTTGCCAGTCCTAAATATGTCACCTTTTCTTTATTTGTCATGTTTCTACAAAGATGTCTTTTAGGTGCCTAATATCTGTAATAATTTATAATATAGAAGAATTAGGGAATATATAAATGCTATTTTAAAGCATGAAAAAGCATTTTAAAGTATTTAAAACTCCCCCCCCCAACATGCTACTCCATGACAAAGATAATCACTTTTTTAAGGACTTAAAAGCAAAGTGGGAGCTTGCTAAGATTAGTTGCAGGGGTCTGAACTTGAGTAGTCTTGAATGATAAACTAAAATAAATGGTCAGTGCTTTGGAAGTTAGAGGTATTCATTATTTTGAAGAATTACCGAATCATAGAATAGTCAGGGTCGGAAAGGACCTCAAGATCATCTAGTTCCAAACCCCCTGCCATGAGCTAGGACACCTCACACTAAACCATGTCACCCAAGGCTCTGTCCAACCTGGACTTGAACGCTGCCACGGGTGGAGCATTCACAACCTCCTTGGGCAACCCATTCCAGTGCCTCACCACCCTCACAGGAAAGAACTTCTTCCTTATATCCAATCTAAACTTCCCCTGT
>JARCZZ010009784.1:0-20932 GCA_030323915.1 Brotogeris chrysoptera
TGGAGCAACCTGCTCTAGTGGAAGGTGTCCCTGCCCGTGGCAGGGGGTTGGAGCTGGATGAGCTTTGAGGTCCCTTCCAACCCCAACCAGTCTGGGATTCTCTGAAGAGCAGCCTTCCTCCATGGCCTGGAGAAGCTGTTTTCTGAATCTTTAAAGAAACAAGATTATAGATATGATCAATCTGCCCATTAATTTATACAGCTGCGAAAAAATCCATGAATGAATATGGGTTTAGGTTGGTGTAACTTAACCTGGTTTCCCTGGTGGACTTCTGTTCCTTGTCAGACCTGCTCTTCTGTAGTTGCAGACAAGCAGGTATTTCTATCTACAAGCCAGACTTTTGATTCGACAGCGAGAGCTCACATAAAGACCAAGTTCTTTCCTTCCCTTTTCTCCTTTGTCCCTCTTTCTTCCCCCTTTTTCCCTTCTTATCATCAGTGAAGGAAGACTGAAATCAGTAACTGTGGCTTTGTCCACTTGCTGATCCAGTTTTAAACTGGTGGCGCATAACCCTAAAATCCCTTTTTCTTTGCTACCCCCAGCACTTGTCACACAGTGCACAGGCATGTGTACCTTCTGGAGCAAGCCTTGCCTCCAACCAGCACTGAAGTCCCTCTATTCCTGCACCGTGAGGGAACTTTCACCCTTTCAGCTATGGCTTGTTCTACCTCTAGCAGCTGTTTCCTCAGCTCATTCCTGACTTACCCTGATGCTGCTTCTCACTGCTGAAGTGCTCTCACTTGTCCTGCAGCATCATGCATCGTTTTCCACAAGCAGCAGCAATTGGTCCCTACTTTTCACTAGAACATGGTTTAATTCTCTCAGAACACCTTCTTTGCCTGTTGAATACACCACCTCAAGCTTTGTCTGCAAGCTGAGAACAGCAGCACCGTGCTGTGAGCACCAGTTACCTCCAAGGCAAAGAACCAACCCCAGTCCTCTCTGCCCGGCCACCTCAGTAGCTTTACTACTGTGTTCTGCATGAACTTCACTCACCCTCTCACACAGCAGCAACACTCTGTAATCAACAGGGTTTGCTCAGGGAATACCAGGACGCTGCCAGCTTTCTGTCAGCCTATTTATTACATGCAGGCTCCAGCTGTACAAACTGTAGCTTTAGTATCGACAACAGTCCAAAGCCTGTCCCAGAACACCCAAAAAGATGAGGAACACCACTACAGGTGATGAGTGTTGCATCTGCACTGTTTACATACAGAGTAAACCTCATATTTAAGTAGTTCAGTGAAGTTGGCTGGAAAGGAATTCAATCTGGCACAAGTTTAAGTCACAGGAGATCCAAGAGAAGTGTCTCAAGCTGTCAATGTCTTGTCCATGCTGAGCAGCCCCAGGAAGTGCACTCCTTGCTGCAGCCCTTCCCCACCTCAGCCCTGCTGAAGCAGGTCATGACTGCTGGGAGCCAGCTCATGCAGATAGTGGTGAGGAAGAGACTGCGCTGGTGTAGGACACACTCCAGCTTGATCAAACGAGGACAACAACCTCTTGCCAAGCAGGTCCTGTATGAGAAAGCTGAGTGCTCAGCAGTGCTGCAGCACCTCCCAAACACTGTCCCCTCAGTCTTTTCAGGTCTCACAGAAGCCTCCTGGCATCCAGGCAATGGCTGCTCCCAGTTTTCCAGTGAGGAAGGCAAGAGGGACAGTTACTCACGGTCACTGTCGCTATCGCTGTCACTGTCACTGTCGCTGCCTGACTGGATGCTCTCCAATGTCTTCCTGCATGTGTAAAACAGTTCAGTGATCAGTGACATGTTGTGACTTCTGCTTGAAAGGACAGATCTAAAACACAGGGTAAAACCCCTCCAAAAAGAACATCATGGGCTGGCTGACACCTATTGTCCTCAGAGGACATGTCTACCCAACACAGGTGGAAGCACGCACACTCCCTTTGGAAAAGCCACTTCAGTTACCTAGAAGTGATGGGCCAGCTTCTCAAGGATGCTGAACTTCTGTTTATTCATTCCCTTGGCCCAGACCACTGCCTCCAAACTGTGGTTCCTCAAGGCTAAACCCAGCAACTGAGCCTGGCTGCAGCAGCTTGCAACGAACAGTGATGCCTTGGGAGATGGACTGAGGATTAACTATGGCCCTCAGAAGCTGTGAGCCACGTGCACACCCATCCTGTGCCCATTCCCTGCTTTTACTAGCCTGCAATCAGTATCTTTTAGGTGGCCAGACCCAGCTAGGAAAAGATTCTGGGAAAGAAAGATGGAAGCACATGTGAGTGGTGGATAACACTAACCCCTTTCCTTCTAGGAGGGATGGACAGTGTGGAATCAAAAGCAGGAGCAGGAAAGCAGGGACCATTTTGGGAGTGTAAATCAACCAGAGTCCACACACAAGCCACTTCTCTGCCACCTTTCCACAGGAATCACCCCTCCAACACCCTGCTATACCCCTTCAGCAGTAACATGAAGTATTTAAACTTACTTCTGCTTTTCAGACAGTTCAAACTCCTTCTCCGTTCTGCTTTTAAGCCTTTGAGATGCAGGAAGGCCAAGGGATGCTGCCAGCTTTACCAGCTTAATCGCCTCATCTGGGCAATTGGTTTGTTTAGCACAGTTCCAGAACCCATCCAACACCTGATCACTGCAAAAGCAAAGGCAAAGAGTAAGTGTTCACAGGGTCCCAGGTGAGATGGCCACTAATTTACAGCACCTCCTTTAGAGGGAAAGGAGGTGACAGATCCTCACATCACTCAACCAGCCCAATTCTCCTCCTGCTGGAATTTCACCTCAGCCTTCACCCTGTACCAATGTGGTGCACTTGGGAACTCTATCCCAGCAGAAAGCTTTTAACCCCAACTATGATACTCTATAATAGAAATGCAAGATGTCAGACTCCACCTGAAGTCAGAACCTGAAAGTACTTACGTGGGAATCCTATTGATCTGCTGGAAACGCTCCATCATATTCCTGTTCAAAAGAAACCAAACCATCATTAAAAACCCCTCAGAGACCACAAACCACAGGAAGAGACAGATACTGGATCTCCTGGATAAGACAAGCCCCTGCTGAGACACAGGTAAGCTCAATGTCATGAAACAACCTTCCCCACAGATCTAAAACACACCCCATGCTGTTTCCTCGCAGATGCAGCATGTGCCAGCTGCCAGCACTGATGGCTTTAACACAGAATACCTTAACTAGTGCAGAGAAAATAGCAAGCGTAGCTGATGGGAAGCTTAAAGTATGATGTATTTTTAGAGGGGCACTTGCCAAACCTCTGTTTCATATGAATCAGTGCAAAGAGAACATCTGTGTTTAACAGAGAACAGCTCAGAACCTTCAGTTGGAAGCTAACTATTTCAACCAGCATTTCAAGTTGAGAGCAGGCAGGACAACAAATTCTAGTTCTAAACATATTCTCTTTATAGGGCTAATTAGGGTTCATTCTAATTAAAGGTTTAAATGAACTAATTAATCTCTTGAGCAGTTTGAATTTCAAAGGGTTCTGGAAGTCATCAAATAGGAAGCTGCAGGCAGTCAGCAGTGCTTAGTGAAGTGATAAACCCCACCTTGCCAGAAGCAGTTGTGAAATGCTCTAAGCCAGCTGCTGCATTAACTTCTAACCCATTTCTCTAAGGCAGACAACTGTAACCTGGTGCCAAGAATGAACAATAAAGTTAAGGAACCCCCCCTCACATTCCCAGCAGGATTTATCCCCTCCTTTTGCCTGCACCAGCATTCCAAGGCGATGGATTTTTGTGATTAAGCCCTGAGTTACAGGGTCAGCAACCAAGAGCTCACAGCAGGCTCACACGTACCACGCATCCTGGGTCCTGCCAGCCCTGGCAAACAGGAGAGCGATGCAGCCCATCGTGTTGCTTGTCCACTGTAATTGGACCTGCTCCCTCCCACTCTGCTCGTGCACAGCTTTGATGTCTTCAGCACACTTGGCAAACGCCTGCTGGATCTGTGGAAAGATTGTGCCATTAATCCCAAACCCTTTAGAACTAACATCCCCTTCATTGCAATTCCTCCTACAGCTTTGTGGTTTCAATGTTTCCACTAACAAAGATTGTTCCTCACAGAACGATCACTCACTTCTGCCAGCTCCAAGATGGCTTTACAGGTACTTGAGAGCTCTGCAGTACATACAAGCCTTTAACCCTCCTGAGCTTGAGGAGCCAGTTACTGCAACAACATCCCTGGCAAAAATCCCTGAATATGCCACATGCTTCTACAAGGATAAGGCTGGCTGGGCTGGATTGCTCTTCCAAACCCACGTAAGGATGCGATCCTCTTCTGTGTTAATCAGAGGTTTTTCTGGAGGTTGAAGACAATTCAAAGGGCTTAGCAGGCCTGGATAAGCTCACATAGATCTGGAAATTTGGAATGGCATATGCACTGGAACTGGACCTCTAAGGCTGACCAGGAGGATAAATCAGCACTTAAAATACAGTCTATACACTGCACACAGAAATGGGGAGAGCGCTCTACTCTTTTCACAGAGTCTCTTCACTGGTTTTGGCTGGGGTAGTGTTAATTTTCTTCACAGTAATTAGTAGGGGGCTGTTTTGGATATGTGCTGAAAACAGTGTTGATATACAGGGATGTACTGCTGAGCAGTGCTTCCACAGAGTAAAGGTTGGGGGTGCACAAAGAACTGTGAGGGGACACAGCCAGGACAGCTGATCCCAACTGACCCAATGGATATTCCACACCATATGGCATCATGCTCAGCATATAAAGCTGGAGGAGGAAGAAGGAAGGGAGGGATGTTCACATCGATGGCCTTTGTCTTCCTGAGTAACCATTACATGTGATGGAGCCCTGCTGTCCTGGGGATGGCTGAATTGCCTGTCTGCCCATGGGTAGTGGTGAATGAATCCCTTGTTCTGCTTTGCTTGCTCAGACAGTTTTTGCTTTACCCATCAAACTGTCTTCATCTCAACCTAGCAGTTTTTGCACTTTACCTTTCTGATTCTCCCTACCATCCCAATGGGGAAGAGGGAACAAGTGGCTGCGTGGTGCTTTGCTGTATATGGGGTTAAATCACAACAGTTTCCTTACCTCATCAGGGTGCTGCTCCCTGCTCATCAAAGACAAGAGCTCTTCAAACAGTTCTGGTCTCCTATGAAACCCCATCCGTTTTATATCTGTTAGAGAAAGGCAATAGTTGGTATGTGTGGCAGGTACCTCTGCTCCCAACTCCAGGTATTATGCTCAGCGTAATGAATGCCATTTTAAAAGCATTCTCTGACTGAGCAGGTCCTGTATTAGTTCCCTTTCCCCTCATTATCATGCCCTGAAGGTCCTGTGCACCAAGTACATGAAAACCAAAAAGATGTTTTCTGCCAGCCTGCAGATTCCTGGGTGCTGGTGATGATCATGGCACAGAACAGGGAAGGTAACAGCACTTAGAGCACTGTCAATAATATCAAGCAGTTACAGGTCCTAAGTGGGAACATGGACCTGAACTGCTGCTGGACAGTGAGACCCATGACTCTCAGTGGCCAGAGACACCTCCACCATTGTCTGCTTCCTCTGAGCACCAAGTGGTGACTTGTATTCTTTTATAGAGCAAACCAAGTACTGAGATTTGACCCCATCTGCAGAAGGTCCAGAGGATTAGAAACCATAAGTTAAGCAGTGCTACAAAATTCTGCTACTTATAAAACTGTATTACACTGATTCTGCCTATAGAAATGCTGTGCTATTCAGCTTATAAATTCTATGCTGATCATAAAATCCTGTTAAGAAAATAAAGCTTTAATTGTAACTACAAATCAGTGCTGTCATCATTCTGCCCGGGATCCCTAAGGAACCTATCTGTCCCTCTGGGTGACAGTAAGGTACCTTCTGTGTGCTAAAGCCGGTATCTGCATTCTTGTCTCTTCTTCTTAAGGGGTAAAGAACAGGTAAGTAGTTTAAATGAGTTAACCATGGGCTGTTGGTTAAGGTGCTGCTCTCCGGTAAGCACTGTTTTCCAAGACACTGACATTTAACTATGACACAGCTACACTGGTAGTCTATGCAGGCCCAAACATGGGTTCTGCCTTTCTCTACCACAATAGCTCCACCACTGCACTAAGGAATAACATCCCTTGTGCCAAAGCACCTGACTGTGGCTATTCTGAGCAGTAGGAAGTCCCTCAACTACCTCCCACCTAGGGATAAAAGCTCCTGACTTGCATCAAGCAAGCTGCCTCCATGGGCATGTGGCTATCACTAACCTTCCCAGACTGAAGGGATCCTTTCCAAGTGGTTGGCTGCATCCAGTGCTTGAAGGAGTTCCAATATATTTCTAGGAGTTGGGTAGAAGAGCTGATGAAGCAAGAGAGTTGTTTCAGTAAGCTGTAACTGTTCCACCTCTCCATACCAAAGCTCTGAAGCTTACTCTAACACACACTTACCGAACAGGACGTTTCTTTGTACCATTTCAACACAACATCAATTTGTTCCATCATGCACAACAAGGAGAAGAATTTTGACCTAGAGGAGGGGATAGATGTTCCAATTCAGTTAGGATTAGCTCAACCAAACCATACAGAAGCACCAGCAAATGATGGTGTTCTGCTCAGATTCCTATGTGGATCAGGGAAACCTCACTGCAATGCTCCATACAGTTAAACAAGCAGTAGCATTTTTACGACAGAACTTAACACCAACACTAGGCAGTTGGCAGAATTAACCAGAAGTTAGAGCAGTGCATTAAAAACCTCAAACGAATGCAATCTCCCTGCCTGATGCCAGGTTTGAGGTACCCAAATCTATCTCAAATACAACCTCTAGTTAAGAGCCACTTGAAGAAGTGAACTAAATTAACCTTGTTACTTGTATGGGTTCACAATACACACCTGGGAGCCTGACCCAATGCACTGACTAAGAAAAATGTCCCTAACCCCAGAAATTAAATTTCCCTTGGTTTCTTTCCAGGCTAAATAAGGTGCAACGATGTGAATCATCCACCTCTGAAACTGCATCTTACTTTGAGGAGAATTTTCACCCATTTCAAAGCCAGGCTGGATGGGGCTTGGAGCAACCTGGGCTAGTGGAAAGTGTCCCTGCTTTAAGGCCCCTTCCAACACAAACCATTCTGTGATTCTTATGATGACTCTTATCAATTTACAGGAGCATCTCTGGTTCCAATGCCTTAACAGGTTTCTCTTAAAATCAGTATGCTCCAGGTACTTGCTTATGTTCAGTGACTGCAGCACTTAGTGGCATTGGTGGAGATACTTTAGATGCCATTATTATGGTATCAAACTGTGGACCTACATGGGAATTTCATGCCTAAATACACCTGCTACGCTGCAACTTCTCTCACCACGACCATGCAGACAGCTAGGTCTGACCTGTATGCTCTTTTGGTGTTACCTCCTAAGCTGCCATCTTAAGTGGACAAAGGACTTAAGAAAACACAACTGGTCAGAATAGTTGTTGGGTATTAAGCTAAACTGATGCTTCAAGACAATTCAGTCTGGGCAAGGCCACAAACTGAAGATAAACCCTAAGCTATCACTGTTCTTAAGAGGGACCTAATTTCCAAACTGCATGCACAATAACCAGTGTTCACCAAAGCATCCTCTGCAATGCTCGAATCCTGTTTTGTATTCGAACTGACACCACTACACAGGACTCAGTATCGGCTGCACTTCACTCACCAGTAGATATTTAACCGATCCATGCTCAAGAATTTCCAGTTGTCTCCCTTCTCCATGGCCTTATTTAACCTGTAGGCAAGCTTGATGTCCTTAAGATCACAGCACTGTAATGAGATGAGGTTGATTTTGGTTACCAATCCAATACTTAATACATCCCTCTAAGACTCACAACTTATGAAGAGTAATGAGCTGATGGCAAACATTTCTAACAGGATGAATTCAATGACTGCCCAGGAAATCTGTTTAACTGAGACAAATGTATGGCTCTCCCAGTGGGCGAGAACTTTCTCACCCAAACTTGACACCTTCTGTTGCTGAGACTATCCAGCTGCTGCAGTGTCACTAGAAACAGGAGGTAAGGCACAGTGGACAGAGACTTACGTAGCCATCACCAGCAAGAGAAGCATCTCACAGGCATGCAAGTTACTAGTGTAGCAGGTATCAAGCAAAGAACTGCAGAATCATGGAGGCAAGTTACAGGAGGTGATGAGCACAGGTGAAAAAGGGAGATACTGAGAGCTAAATCTCACACATCAGACTGGAAAACTCACAGGCAAGTCTTAGCTGGAGGGCTCAAAGGAGTTCTGACTGCAGGGACAAGGCACTTACCGCTTGCATTGCAGTGTTAAAAAAGTTGCCTGAAAGGAAGAAAATGGAATCTGTGAGCTTCGAACTTTGAATGACACAAACAGCAGCTCATTAACCCAGCCTCCCACAGGACAGGCAAAAAGTGTTCACTTAGAAAGCTGAATTTGTAGCTCTGCTTGGTGAAGACTTTATACGTAGAAACTCTGGTGTGGCCTGAGTTTTGCTGGCCAGTGTTGTGAGGCAACTATATTGCCATGGCTTTGGAGACAGATTTAAGCAGATGATCTGTTTGACTTTAGATTTACAAAAGCTACATTCTCGTTTGCTGCAAGCCAGCATTATATGCCTAACATACAGGCTACAAAAAAGGCAGCCACATCACTTACCTTCTCCGTTTCCTCCAGTGGAAGAGAGCATGTGCTGCTCATGGCAGGTCACCCACCTCTCTAGAACATCCCAGAGCTGCCCCAGAACATACAACTGCCCCCTGAAAATGTCTCTTTCCCATTTCATGACACTTTGGTTTTCGTCAGTGATATTTCAAAGCAGCACAGAGACTGATGCCGCTTGAGGGAGGCAAAGAAAGCTATAGTGGAAGGAAGAACAGAAACTATCCTGCTCAGTATCTCATTCTATTTGTGTGGCGAGAATCCTGGATAGGAAACTGGATAGGGCACTGGATGCTATCAGAGACTGAAACAATGGCTAGCTGCGGGTATCAAAATGGGGGCAATTTACTTAAAGCCATTAGGTACAATAAACCTCCCTTTCCCTTGCAAGATGTAATAAATTAACCCAAGCTTAATCAATGCAGATAGTTATAGTATATTAAAGTCCCTACCGTCATCAGGGTCCTGGGGAGTGAAGCTCCTCTTTTCAACATCATCTAGCACCTCAGAGATGATACCTGATGGATGAAGTTCAACTGTGGGACAAAAGAGACAAGCAACATCACGTCTCAGCTGTGACAGACACTCCATTAATGAAGAGCATCAGCCTACAAATGCAGTAGGGAAATACAAACAAGCAACATCACTTCAAACAAGTGTCATGATTCTCATGGTGCTCCACATTAGCTGCAACTTTATTTGTTCCACAATTTGCTCTACTATTGCTAGATTTCCACAGCATAACAGGGCGTCAAAGCACATGTGTTGTAGTCAGATCCAGCCTCCTCAGAGACCAAGTAACTTTAGCACTTTGTGGCCACAAAAGGACAGGCTCTTTCCAGCGCTGGCTAAGGCTAAACGGAAGGACTCTTCCCTTCCTGTAAGGTTATAAAATAACAGAATCATACAATAGTTTAGGTTGGAAGGGACCTTCAAAGTTCATCTAGTTCAAACCCCCTCCGATGAGCAGGATTACGACCCTCTATAGCTGCTTCTTCACTCAAGCAGAATCAGACTGCACGCGTAACACTGGGACTGCACACACAGGAGGTTGTCTTCTCACCTATAAATCAACTGCCTTCACCCATCATATTCGCAAAGCATTTAAAGCAGATGTTTAACAGCACATGCTCATGAACTAGTTGACAATGCACGTACCGCCTCTATAAAACATGGAAAGAAGATGCTCATACGTCGCAAGGCTAGGCTCTGGAAAGCAAAACACCGAAGTTACTTCAACACTCTTGGTTAAGCTTTACGCCTGAGCAGCATGCATAAATTTACTGTCATTTCTACAGTACTACAATAAGGACCCAGTTGATGGAAGAGCCTATGGGCCAGAACACACCCCCCTACTGCATACACACCTTAAGGGGCTAAAGGTAACTAGAAGTAAAAATGTCATGATAAACATGCTCCTAACTACACCACCAAAATGCTTCACTATTTGACCTAAAGGGCTAAGTGCATCCACTGTATTGCAACTATTAATCAACAAGGACTGAAGATGATGATTCAGTTTGAAATCCACAGGTACTGCCTTGCTGAGTGGCCACAGCTTAGTAGTTATCTTTATTTCTCAGTTCTCTTGCACAAGGAAACAAATAGTAAAGTTGAGAACACAGAGAGAAATGCTTTTTCCACACTTCCTCCCTGCAACTAGGAATCACTGTCACTCTTACATCAATTATTCTGGAGGTGGCATTGGAATATAATAACCATCCTGGTTCTCTTACCTATATCAAGGGCTTCCATTTCCTTTATTACCAATAACGACATACTTTTGCCTACACCACCACATCTTCTCAGGGTCTTCAGTACAGCATTAAAAGTTAGCAGATTTGGCTGCACTTCCTGTTGAGCCATGTGATTCAGGAAGTCCTTAAAGAAGAATCCCCAAATCCTTAGTGCTTTGCACACTATAGATCACAGTTCAGCTGTAACGTAGGCATACACGCATTTCCTCAAGCTAATCCTCCTAAACCCCTTCAAGTAAATGATTCCACCTGATCATTTATTAAGGGACTACCATCTAATTTTTAATTAATTTAACCAAAAATCAAGACTAGAAAATTACATCAGATCAGGCCTTGGAGATCCGTGTCTCATCAAGGAAATTCTTAAACTTACAAACAATTTTCCTTACTGACGTTATGTCATTAAAACTGGAGCCTCTCATGTTACCCCTCAAAATTCCATTTCCATCCCAACCACCACGAATTACAATTCCAAGAGGTTTTATGTAAAAGGGTCTGTTTGGTTTTATTTCCCAGCATAATTTCCCCATTACTTTCTGTCCAGCTGGTTCTTGGATCAGGTATGTTCTCACAAGGCAAACCATTCTGCAAGCATAAGGTTGGATTTTGTGCATTTTCCACTCCTCTTTAAACATAGTTCCTCTTTAAACCAGTGGACATCATATGCAGCATGTATTAGTACCTTTGTACAAAGCTCTTGTTTTCAGTATTAAGAACTGCAAAATTCTACTGATAAAGCAAACCCAGCCCCTACACTTTTACCCGTTCCCACCTCTTCTGCTCTACTGCCTTACCTTGGCTAACTCCCATCTTTCCAAGAACCTGTCCTTCAGATGTGGGACTGCTGAAATCAGTGCGTTGAAGGTGTGCACATCAGCTGGAAAGTGTAAGACGATTCATTTTAACTGACAAGGACATTCTACAGAGAGCAGTTGGTGCTGACATGGCTCAGTTTTTGGCGAAGTCTCATGCAAACCTGGTTCCAGTGAGCCAGCCACATGCCAGCTGCACTGGAGCAAACAGCTTGCATTCAGCTCCCATGATCCAGCTGAGGTCCGTACCCCTGCGCCAATCATCACCGCCATGAAGCAAATACTCATGTACCCACCAATGGGTTCCTGTTACTTAGAAGACCACAAAGGAAAACCAAGAGACGCTTACCCTTGTGCCTTTCATTCAGCAAGTCTATGTACATGTCATAAGCTTTAACAAAAGCCCCATGCTGCAAAAAAACCAACAAACATAGAGTCTCTGTGACTGTGTGAGATTCCACAAGCTGAAAAAAGCCCTCCCAGCACTAAAAGATAACTTCACCTTCACCATCCCACGGATCATTGAGCAATACGAGTGTGCATTCCTCTCTGGCATTATCTTGAATATCCTTTCAGCATTGTTGTTCTCCCTAGAATCAAGGAACAAGCTGAATGTTAAAGAATTCAACAGAAGATACCTTTAGGAAAAGGATTCAGCATGCAGAACACAAAGGAATGGGCTGTACACTCAAGGGCTCACATCCAAATATACTACTTGTGATACTTTGAGCTATTCTACAATCATTTATTCAATCTCCATCAAAACTTTAAAAGGTTAGAGATGTATATACAAGTAATACCTGCCAGTATGGGCTGCCAAAATGTCTTGGAAGCCTGTTTTGTAACAATACAAGTGCACAAACCACTGAATATGGGAGTACTGGCAACATTTTCTATACCTCCATCTAGGGCCAGATGACTGGAAAGCTCTTTGGAATTGTCTCTTTGGAGCCTTCTGCTCTGAAGCATTCACCTGGAGAGATTTTGGCAGAAGTAAGTTTCTCAGAGGTCAAAGCTGTGATTCAACATCAAATGCTGTGACTTGGGAACAACACAGACGTTAAGCAGCAATTTACATGCTGCTAAAGGTTGGTCTTACTGGGTTACATTGAAATAATATCTATTACAATTCTCAGGAAGCAATAACTAGATTAATATTTGTGTTATTAAACATACTAAAAGGTAAATTATATGCATTTGTGGGGTTGGTAGGAATCACTAAACTATAGCAAATACTCTAAAACTCTTTCTCCCTCAACAGTCTTTCCAGGGACATATTCTGTAACCTATCTGCTACTGTACTCTGTGACCTGATGCTCTTAAGACTACACCAGGAGCCCTAAACTTCACTGAAATCTAGGTAATATGGTTCAGACTGGAAGAAAATTAACTTGCGATCTGCACTAGAGGTATTCTTTGCAGGCAACTATAAAAACAAGTTCAGCATAACAAAGCCAAGACAGGGTTCCAGTTACTAAGTTCAGCTTTATGGAAACTACTTTTGCTACTAGGTCAGACACTGGAGTTTGGTAACTGCTGTATCTCTTGGGAATATTGACTCCACCTGATCCACCCCATCTCCCAGTCAGGTAATCACAGGACAAAGATCTTGACATCACCTTGATACGCTCCCATTATGTATGAAAGAAATAAAGAAACAGAGATCAACAGGATTCTTATACCCCTGGTTCTTCCAAATCCTCTTTTGCTTCTTCCTTTTCTGCTTCCTCCTCTTTTTCCTGTGTAGATTCTCCATCTCCATAGAAGCATAACAAATCTAAAAGGCTGTTTGTGGTCTCCAGAGCTACAGGAGTACCTGTAGAAAATGAGGAGCAAACAGTCACAGAGAAAGTAAAGAACAAACCATCCTACAGCCGTATCAGAAAACTTCTGAAGACCCAGTTACACCACTTTGCTCTCTTTCAACGCAAAGGAACTGCATAGCAAGTGTGACACCAGCACTGCCACAAACTTTTTCACAGCAGGAGACAACTTCAACACTGAACTGGAGTATCTGGTTTTTTGATTGAAGCTACTGAAAAGAGTAGTTTTCCTGACCAAGTGAGAGAGGGAAGTGGCAGCTGGCAGCTGAAACTGTGAAGCAGCACAAGCCCAACAGAGCATCTGAAATCTCTAGTGCTTTTCATAACTACTCCCAGGATGCACACTGCTGTGCAGACCACTTTGTGTGTTCCACTTTCTATGAAACAGACTTAAAACCAGCCAAAACAAAAAGCTATTTGATTGAATCATCTCCTTTCCACCTTTTAGCGGATATGAGGTCTCCTTCCCGGTAAGCCTTCCTCTTTCAGAGGCCTGTAGCAGTTACAGTTTTCTATTGCTTTCTCCTCATTCACCATAACAGAGACAGGGTCCAAATTAAGGAAGAACTAAGACTCACTTATTGAGGGCAGGTCCACAGAAGGAACACTCAGCTGATATGCTGCACCAGTCCAGCACAGCAGCAAAGTGTTCAGCACAGATGCAGCTTACACCAACCAACAGGCTACTGCACAAGGGCACTTGGAAGGCTGAATGATATCACTCAATCACAGAACATCTGCCCATAACAGGCCTTGCTCTGCTACATCACAGTTCTTTTACTTTGGAAGAGAAGGATGAAACTCCAAACCATATCATCTGTTTACTGATTAGAAATGAATTGTTCTCCCTGTCACCAAAATGACATGTCAGACATGAAGCAGACAAGGAGGGCCCAGTGATTCTGGAGAACCATTTCACCAGAAGAGTTGGTTGTGGGGGGCAGCAATGTACTCATGGAACTGTCTCCATAGCCTGTGCCAGCTACTAAGATATTTTTGGTACAACTGAAGTAGAGCTCCACCACAGAATCTGGCAGTTGAACACATACCTGCCTGTACAAGCTGATCAAACAGGTCCACAGATTCCTTCACCCTTCTGAGGTGGATACGCTCTTTGAGAGCTTCCTCACTCACTCCTTCAATCTGAGGTGTCAGAATCTCGGGCATAAAGCACTGAAAGCAAAGACTGCAAGTTAGACACAAGCTCAAACCTTCTCTAAATCACTGCTAAAATAACTAATCAAATATAGAATGACAGAGTGGTTTAGTTTGGAAAGACATTAGAGATTCTCTAGTTCCAACCTCCTGCCATGGAGGGAGACACCTTCCACTGCCCTGGTTGCTCAAAGGCCTTAGTCTTGCTCAGTCCAATATCCTTACTCTTCCCCCAAGACACTGCTTTGATAAACTCTCAACCCTCTCAGCCCAACAACAGTTCTTCTGGTGACGAAAGAGGACACCCCCTGATGTCTCACTCTCATGCTAGTAAGTCAACATAGAATCACAGAATGGTTTGGGCTGGAAAGAACCTTAAGATCATCCAGTTCCAACCCCCTGCCATAAGCAGGGACACCTCACACCAGACCATGTCACCCAAGGCTCTGTCCAGCCTGACCTTGAACACTGCCAGGGATGGAGCATTTACCACTTCTCTGGGCAACCTGTTCCAGCGCCTCACCACCCTCACATTGAAGAACTTCCTTATATCTAACCTGGACTCCCCCTGTTTAAGTTTAAACCCATCACCCCTTGTCCTATTGCTACATTCCCTGACGAAGAGTCCCTCTCTGGCATTCACGAAGGTCCCCTTCAGATACTGGAAGGCTGCTCTGAGGTCTCCAAGCAGTTGCTCTTCTCTAAACACCTGAACATTTCTTTTCTTACTTTTATCTAAAGAACCTTATATGAGATTGAATTCCTAAGGAAATCATTCATTTCAGAAACATAATGGAAATACAGTAATGCCTTCACAGCTGTCTGCAAAACAGCTAACAAAATAATCCGTTTATGTTAGTTCTGCACCAGTTGATTTCACTACCTGACAAAAGCACAGACGCAATGAAAATTAAAATCAAAACGCTTACTGTTACATCAGGCTCTACAGAAATCTTGTCAAAATACTGAGGAAACTGATTGATAATGAATTTTGCAGCATTTTTCCCAGACTCCTTCGACAACGCAAACAGCCGCTGCACAGGAATAAGAGAGAACAAGAGGAAGAAATAATGTCATTAAAACATCTTCCATAACACTGAGCATTCTGACAGAATCAAAACTGAATTCCTGTTCCATTTTCAACTCTTAGCAAAAACATAGGCAGAAGACAACGTTCCAGAGAAACATTCTGGTCTTTATGCCAATATAAGAATGTTTGTTCTTTAATGAGACTGTCATTTACTTCCTTGTTACTTAGTCAACATACAGAGTTCTGTACCAGGCACATGAAATGCTGCACTACTGCCTCAAGCTGAAAAGCTCTCTTTTTAGTTATGGCACTTGGACATTTCTCTCCCTGGCTTTCGTTTCCAAGAGCATCATCTGATTCCCATTTACCTCTTTTCCTCAAGTTCTAAAGCCTGTTTCTTTTCAAACTCTTCACATCTGATTGCTGCTTTCTGTCTTCTCAATGGCTTTGCCTCTGATACGCAGAGCTGAAGCCCTCTGGTAGCCTCATCATTGATTTGCAATGATGTCTCTCAGCTTCCAGTCTTCTCTCATTACACTCAAATTAACATCACATACAGCAATTCCTTCTTGCCCTCATTTCCAGTTCTGCTTTCTTCCACCTCAGCTTCATGCTCTTTAACCTTAAGCAAAGGTAACATCAGAGGAAGACTTTCCCTTCTTCCTCTGTATTATCATCTTCATACTACTATTTGCATAAACCTAAGTTAATAAATAGCTGCTCTGTGATACAACCAAAATTCCTGGGGCTTGGCCAGGACAGTAAACTAGTAGCATGTAGTCTATTTAGTAACACACACACACAAGTAATCTTGTGCGTTTAAGTCATACATTTAATTGTAAGCACAAAATCTCAGCACTTGGAATACCACAAATTCACAGACTGTAAATAGTTTTAATGCCTCACCTACAGAATTACTGCTCTCAGAACATGGAGAAACAGAACAGCTCAGCAGGTAAGCCACTAACTTGCAGGAATATTAACACAGCTGGGTCAACTGGAAGGTCCCTGCATAGGCAGGAATAGAGCACTTTGTGTGTACAGGGTGGATTTCTCTAGCACGCAGAGAAATGCTCCAGTCATTATGCATTCAAAAATACAGAGGAGAAAAGAAATCTGATGGCTCTTTTTTGTAACTGCTGAGGCCCAGATGAAGGGGATCAAGAGGGATGCTATCAAAGATTTGAAAGGAAATACTTACAAAATTGGCTGCATTTTTTGGCATAAGGTAAGGGTCATCTGGGAACATATAATGAGCAGCAGTAGGATCCTGTAGAAAGTAAAACCCAAGGATTGAAATGTTTAGTTATGTACACATCAACACTGTAGGTATATCATACTGCCTCGTGGAATTTAGGACATAATCAACAGCTGATGCCCATTTTACAGAAGTTCCTCTAGTTCAAAAGGGTTTAGCCTGTTTGGAAAGAGCTTAAAAAGCATTTCCATTATACACACACACAGACAGGCTAACACAGTGACAACAGAAGGGTCCTTACTATAACATAGCAAGCAGCAAATGCCCTGCAAAGCAAGGACAAACCCAACTGTAACAGTCCTGGGGGAGCTGACGGAATTTGCAGGATTAGATTCAACTGCCAGGATTCAAGAATGGCATCACAGCATTTACAGATGTTTAGTAGACACTCATTGCTCTATCAAGGCTTGCTTTCTGGACTGAGACTGGGAAGAGGCAATCTGAACTGGTAAACGAACTCGCTTCTGATGTTAGCAAAAGCCTTATCAAAGTATTACAGCTTCTACTGGGAGTTGCAGCTCTCTTAGCACTAAAACAAACCTTGAAGGACACAGCAAAATGTGTTGAGCAAAAGTGAAACCCTGTAAGAAATGGGTGTTAAAAGTCCCATCTTTCATTTATGGACAAAGCAGAAGTAAGAGCCCCCAGAGTGCAAGGCTGGCACCTGAGATGGACAACTGACCTATTTCCGTGATCAAGGGAACTACTTACCCTTTTCACAGTAGAAGCCAATGTTTGAAGAACTGCCAGTTTATCCCTAAACATAGGGGAGCTTCAGTTAATACTTGGTTGCAGACTTTGAATGTTATGCATTATACTGTATGTAGAGCAAGCACAGGATTATCCTATTTTCAATTCTGGGAAATAGTTTTTTGCTGCACTTGGAAAATACCACTTTTTGCAAAGGGAGGAAAAACTCATCTACTAAAATGGTCTCAGTTCTGGAACAACCACAGAAAAGACTTTGAGGAAAACCAGAAAAGCATATGTGTTTCCTGTCACCACTCCTGCCCTTATACATGATTAAAAAAAGGAACATTGGGAAGGAACACAGAAAGAATTCCCTGGAATGCTCACCTCAGAGCTCCTCATCTCTAAATGAGGGATACAAGCCCTTCCCCAAGACAAGTCTTGGGAAGAAAATAAAATCCAACCAGCCAAAATCAGATTTTGCAGGACTCCTTAAGACTCCGCTTGTGCTTGAAGCAAAGGCAAGGCCAGTGAGAGCATTTAGGTGAAGGTGGTCTTATTTTAGGTTGACGTGCAGACACCATTCGGCTACAAATATAGTTTTTGCTGAAGTCACACAAGTTCACCTTAAGTGCTTCCAAGAAAATAGCTTTTGTTAAGCTGCATCATTTCTAACCTGGATTTATTCAAGCAGCTGTCAACAATCAAGTTTATTTTGCTGAATCACACCCATATGTTGACAGTCAAACCAACTTGATTTTACAGATTTCTATCAAATGTGATCTTTTACAAGGCAACAGAACTATGCTTAAAAATACAGTCCTTATAATTGTTTTCAAAACAAAGGTCAGGAATGGAGCATACAAGAATATTCCCAGAACTCCCAGTCAGCAGGGAGAGACACATTAAATGCAGGAACACAGCAGCTGAATCTTCATGTTCAACTTTGGTGGACAGACTACACTTAGCTGTCTAATAATGACCTTCTTCTAGGTCAAGGGAATTCCAGCAGTTAACACTCACCAGGTTTTCCTTCGGGGGAGCACGATTTCTTCTTGTGCAACTATGAAAAACAATATTAAAATTATTATTAGACAAACAGATTCCCCACAGTATCATGAAGATCAATTTAAGCTGATCCAGCTCAAAGTACTAAGCAAGTAATTTAATGCCAGTTTAATGTAAGCCACAATTCACTGCAATGGTAGTAGAAAAGGTGTCTGAATAGTGCAGTAAAGTGCCCTTTTGAGTTTCTGCTCCAGCTCTCAGTTCCTTTCACCCAAAGATCAATTTTCCCAGGTTCTTCCAAAGAGAAATAAAGAAAGACAACAAAATCATAATGAATAAGCCAGAAGTTGTTAGTAAAGCATCTTAGCAAATGCATTCAGAGGAACGTGTAGAACTTCCTGATTACAACCAGAGCCAGGGCCTGCAGAGGCATATTTCACACTGCCTCTGTGTTGATACTTCCACAAGCTGTTAGTGACTGGCAGAAACTTGTACGCAAGCGCAGCATAGCTCTGAGCATCCCAGCTCACTCTGCTCATAAAACTCAGAGCAGAAATATGGGAAGGAGTACAAAACAGACGCAAGATCATGAAGAAAATTGTCAGGATCAAGGTGGAAAACCCTTTTTTATTTTATAGTTTATTCCATTTCAAAGGGAAACTAGATAACTCATGGAAGTGGACAACTCGGTTCATGCTTCTGGAGCAGAGAGCTCTTTGGTGTCGAGGGTGACCAAATTAAGCCAGGAAATCTCTGCACAGTGAAGACACAGGAAAGAAAACCCATGAAGGGGAAAGAGGGCATTCCATCCACATCTTATCTCCAGACCCACTGTGTTAAAAAAACCATATGCAAGAAACTAACAATTAAGACATCATACCTTCTGCATTGTCTGCAGTCTTCCCAAGAGCTGTACTGCTAGAAGAACACCTAGAAATGAAGCAGTCTCTAGTTATTCCTGTACATCACATAAACTTATGAAGTATGATTTTACATGTTATATTTTGCCTCCAGAGTACCCAGTGGAGAGGGACCTTTTTGCTTGAAACATAACCTGAAAGCAACCTCCCCTCCTCACCTGCTTTTTCATACAATCATAGAATCAACTAGGATGGAAAACATGATCAAGTCCAACCATTACCCCAATACTGCTAGGCCACCATTAACCCATGTCACTGAGGGCCTTGTCTACACAGTTTTTGAACACACCAGGCCCTGCACCAGCTCCACTGCCCTTCTCTGGCCCCACTCCAGCACCTCAAATGTCTCTTCTGTAGTGAAGAGTCCAGAACCGAATGCAGGATTCGAGGTGCGGCCTCAGCAGTGCCCAGTACAGGCGCATGATCACTGCCCTGGCCCTGCTGCCACACTGGCGCTGACACAGGCCACGATGCTGTTGACTTGTTGGCCGCCTGAGTACAAGCAGCTCACGTTCAGCTCCGTCAACCAGCGAGACTCAGCTCTAGGCAGCATTTAACCGCTCGAAACCACTCCCGGAGCGGCTCCGAGCCGCTGAGGCCACCGAAAGGAGGGAAAAGCCCAGAAAAGGTACACTCCGCCATGGCACCCCTCCAGCGCCGCCACCGCGCATGCGCAGCCTGTCCCGCCTCACCTTCCCCACCACCCTCCTCCGGGGATGCCCGCACGGTGCCCCCGCCGCCCGGCCCTGCTCCTCCCTCCGCTGCGGGACCCTCACCGGTAGCACTCTCGCCTCCCGCCCAGCACGCAGCACCGCCGGCTCAGCGATAACACCCGCTGCCAGGAACCGCCACCCACCCACCCGGCCGCCATGCCCGCGCTCCCGCACCGCCCTCTGCGGAAGCAGGGCGGTACCACAACCGCGCTGCCGAGGAGGGGCCGCCCCTCCGCCGCAGTGGTACAGCCCGGCCTCGCTCGCTGCCGCCCGCCGGGGCCGCGTGGTGCTTCCTGTGGCGGTTGTTTTCCTGCAGACCGGGGCGAAGTGTCGGCCGGGAGGACTCGTTTAGTCACCATGAGGCAGCCGAAGGTGGTACCGTGGCGGCGGCTGGTCGGGGTCTCCTTCAGGATGTACACGACCGAGGAGATCAGGTGAGGAAATGCGGCCGGAGCTCGCGTTGCCCGCCGTCCTCGCCGCCTGGGTGCCGCTGAGGACTACAACTCCCGGCGTGCCGCGCGGCGGAGCGCCGGGAGGCTCAGCGGGCTGAAGGCGCAGGGCATGCTGGGATGTGTAGTCCGGCTGTGCCCTGGCCATCCAGGACGGCGGCAAGGGGGGTGTGTGGGTTCTAATGCGGGGGTCTGTGAGGAGACAAGGCGGTCTGTCTGTCTCTCTCTCTCAGGAGAGCTCCTGGCAGTGAAGCCGAGGGGAATGTGGCCACTTAAAATCATACGATCATAGAATCAGGTTGGAAAAGACCTTTACGTTCGTTCGTCAAGTCCAGCCATCACCCCAGTACTGCCAAGGCCATCGCTAATCCATGTCAGGGATCTTGTCCGCACAGTTTTGAACAGTTCCAGGGATGGTGATTACACCACTGCCCCGGGCAGCCTGGTCCAATGCCTGAGCACCCTCTCTGGTCCTAATACCCAATCTACACCTCCCCTGGTTCAGCCTGAGGCCGGTTCCTCTTGTCCCATCCCTTGTTCCTTGGGAGCAGAGCGCAGCCTCCTCCTGGCTCCATCCTCCTCTGAGGCAGTTGTAGGCACCGATCAGGTCCCCCCTGAGCCTTCTCTTCTCCATCTGAACCCTCCAGGTCCCTCAGCCGTTCCACATCACACTGTGCTCCAGGCCCTGCACCAGCTCCGTGCCCTTCTCTGGCCCCG
>JARCZZ010009785.1:8606-21199 GCA_030323915.1 Brotogeris chrysoptera
CCCTGTGAGGGTGCTGAGGCGCTGGCACAGGGTGCCCAGAGAAGCTGTGGCTGCCCCATCCCTGGCAGTGTTGAAGGACGAAGGACAGGTTGGATGGGGCTTGGAGCAATCTGCTCTAGTGGAAGGTGTCCCTGTCCATGGCAGGGGTTGGAGCTGGAGGAGCTTTAAGGTCCCTTTCAACACAAGCCTGTCTGGGACATTATGAAATCTGGTCAGAAGGGGGAAAATACAACCAAGACAGTCCTGCTTCCACTTTCTACCCTGACACCCTTGTTGTGGTGGAGGGGCCGAGCATTGATCCATGCTGTGCAAGGTGCGGTGCACGTCTGCAGGCAGGAGGAGAGCCCGAGCCACAGGAGCAAAGGGCAGCCTGAACTTGAGGCTTCCTGCCTCGTGTTGTTTCTCCGTATCTTTCCCATAAGCACTGTTTTCAACCGGGGTCCTGTTTTTGCTCTCATTTTAAAATGTAATTTGAAATGTTCACTTCAGCCAGCTGAAATTATTTCCTTTTTGCCCCTTTTTGAGGTTTATAAATATTGAGTTATGCAGGAAGCAAATTCTCTCATTATCAGATTGTTCTGTAGTCACTTTTCTTTTCCTCAAAAGCATAATGGCAAACTTTATCAGTGCTCAGTCATTTGTTTCCTATTAAACTCGGGTGATTAAGATACTGTTTGGCTCACTGGGAAGAGTTATGGACCTGTTTTGTCTGTAAACATAGCTTTAAATTAGGAGACACCTGAAACTGGTAGGAAGTGAGTATTAATTGGGTTCAAGTTCCGTAAGCACAGATTGCAGTTTCCCAGTGGGATGTGGTAAATAGCTGTCACCAAGACAGTATTAATTACATTATCTCCCAGAGAGGTCCCAAGAGGTGCTAAAATAGCATATGTGCCACTTGGGCTTAGATGCTTAGACACAAAGATCAGTGTTTGCTGCTGTGTTGCTTTGCGTGGTGCAGAGCTTCTGCGTCACTGGGGGACTTGAATGAGATAAGGAGGCTTGGATTTTCTGAGTAATTGCTTGGGGTTTTGCTCCTGTGACTTTAAAAATGAGAATACCATCTAAACCCAGCTGAATTTGTTTTTCCTGCCCTCAAGCCCTGGAAGCAACAATAATAACACCACAAAATAGGGAGTTTTTGGAACAGCGGGACAGAAAGATGTTTCTTGCAGCAGAGCCTGTCTTCCCCTTTAGGTTTGTCCAGCTCCACAGTGACCCTCAGTGCCACACAAGCAGTGTATTGCTTGTGAGTGTATACCTCACATATCAGAATCGCACCCTGTGCCACTGCCTTTACACCTGGTTGTGCTCCCAGCATTGCTGTGATGCATTGCCCTGTACTACCAGCCCCGTGACAGATAGCATGGGCTGTACCCTGACTGCTGCTCTTCCCAAAGCAGCAGTTTAGTGGCTTTGGCTGCAAAAACCCCTCTATTAATTCAGGTAGGGCATGGGCTGTGGTGCCTGCAGGGATGGCTGGCTGTCCGGTTGAAGCACGTCCCTATGTGCAGGTCAGACCACTCTCATAGAATCATAGCATCATAGGGTAGTTTAGGTTGGAAGGGACCCTCAAAGCTCATCTAGTGCAACTCCCCTGCAATGAGCAGGGACACCTTCCATTAGACCGGGTTGCTCAGAACCACATCCAGCTTGGCTTTGAATGCCTCCAGTGATGGCACATCCACCACCTCTGGGCAACCTGTGCCAGCATTTTACAATCCTCATTGTATTTCTTCCTTACATCCAGCTCAAATCTCCTTCTCTTAGTTTAAAACCATCACCCCTTGTCCTGTTGCAGCAGGCTCTGCTAAAAAGTCTCTGCTTATCTGCTCTGCTACATGTCAGGCAAACTGGTACTGCTGAGCCAAACACCTCCCTTAGTCCTTTAGGACCATGTTAAGTCTTCAGGGGAGACTGTTTAGCCCTATAGGCCCATCAGCCTTCCTCCTTTGGATATTGATGAGTGGCAGAAGCAAGCAGCAAGCAAATATACAGTTCAATGACTGCTTGTCACTAACTTCTCTATTGTTAATTGAAGCTCAGCAAGCTGGATTCACATAGGGTGTAAGTGTACATGGCCTCAGAGCAGGAATTGACTGAGCTGATAATCAGACTTTATCATCTGGGCAAGAAAAACATGAACCTGGTGGTTTGTTAAGGACATGCTGGCAGACGCTTAAAGACAGCAATGCTAAAGGCACCATTATAATTAGCTCGGTCAGAGACTTGAGCACATAGATTTACTTGTCGACCAGGGAACTGGTTTTCGTGACCTCTGTGGAAATACACTACTGAAAGAATGTGTAGACTTTAGTCACCTCATTCAGTGCTACCTATCCTTACCGGCAGTGTCGCACATTACCACTATTAGATAAAGGCATCAGAGTGTTCTGTAATGAAGGGAATGACTTAAGACCTAAGAAGTCACTTTATGGATCTCAAAAACTAACTGGTAGGTCGATGCTGTATCTTCTGAAACTCAAAGTGCTTGTCCCTTGCTTACATAGCTTAAACTAAGCACCATAGGGTCTCACGTATATTCAGATGAATGGGAAAAACGTGCCCTTCAGTCTGTTTCACATCAGCTCTAAATGAATGTAACCACCTTAAAACAAAGGGGGGCTTTCATCCTCTTTCCTCCAACTCTGCACAAAAATCTGAATTGAGATGAGATTGAGCAACAAGAAGAAAGTGAGTAGACCTCATTCTTAACTGCAGAAGAAGTCATTTCAATAGAAGAGCGTTAGCCAGCTTTGCAAAATGTCACTAACAGTATAAAAATGGTCCCTTAGTATTTCCCGGTTTCATTACTCCTCCCACGGTGACACTTTCCACTCAAGTATGCATTGCTGAACAGGGTTATACAGGACAATGAGAGGAAAACGCAGAGGGGAAAATGTGGAGAAAAAATTGCCATTTAGAATGCATTTTGTATTACTATTATCTTTTGCTCTCAATCTTTCTTCAAAGCAGGAAGAAACAAGCTCAGGCTGATTTTTGTGGTGCAACTTGCACTCCTCCAATTTAACTTATTTACTTTGCATTTGCTGTATTCAAAGATCTGATCTATTTTAAATATAAGCAAACAGCCTTTCTTCCCAAAGCGACCAGGGTAACCCATGGCTGCTCAACTGGACCCAGAAGGTTCTGTTCTGGAGTCAGCAGCAGTTTCCTACAGTGACACTGTTTGACCCATGCTCCTCCGACAGGCCAGGGCTGGCAACAATCTCAGCTTCAGCCATCAAAACATTCCTTTGTGGCCAAGAGCCCTTCTGCTTTCTCTGAAGTATCTGGTGTCAGTTTTAACAAGAGGGGAAACAGACGTTCGTCACCATTAATTCGTTGGACAATTAAGCTGGTGATCTCTGACCTCCCACCATTATTGGCTTTCAGAGCCAGGGTAAAGACCCTGCAGATATCTGTTCTCTGTCATTCCCTGCGAGCTGCCCTAGTATTTCATTTACTCAAAGGCTTAGCTTTTGCCCACCACCAGCCAAATGTATATGCTCTGTAATAAAAATGGTTAATAAGCTGTCCCAGACGGCGACATTAATCTCGGAGCAAGGATAACAGCAAGGAAATGGAACAGCTGGCTGTCAGGAAGGCATGTGAGGGGGCATTATACATTTATTTAGATTTATGTACGTATTAGAAGAGTCTGTCCCTGGCTGCAGCTGCTCTTGGTGTGTTGGGCTAGCTTGGGCATCCGCCCCGCTCTGAAGCAGAGTCAAGGGCTTCGCACTGCATGGTGTGGGATTGCTGCGTGGTGATGTCTTCTTGTTAAGTGAAGTTGGATGAGGCTTTGAGCAACCTGGTCTAGTGGAAGGTGTCGCTGCTCGTGATAAGGGGTTGGAACTGGATGAGTTTTAAGGTCCTTTCCATCCAAAACCATTCTAGGGTCCTATGATTCTTCCGTCGTTTTCCAGGACATTGCAGTACCTAGGTTTTTCTCTCTCCTGGAGTCCAAATCAATACCTCATTTTAATTCTGCCCTCAGAGCTGTGGGGAAAGCAAGTGGAAGCGCAGGGCTTTGTGAGCAATGAGGAAATAGTTAATCCAGCCCTGGGACTAAGATGCTGGTTTGTGTTTGTTAGGACGGTGCTCACCACTGCCAGCTCTCAGGGTGGGTGGGACAGGCGAGACAAGAGCGGGCCAGCTGCCTGCATCATCTGACGCTTACGCCATGCAACCTTCAAGCCTCGTTTTTCAGTTGTGGCTTTTGAAGCACTTCATTAGCTGATCAGAGGAACCCTCTGCCTTTGCTTTATGGCAAGTTTCCTCTTTTTTTTTGTATTCTACCTCCTAATTTTCTCTATTTCTGCTTTTCTTGTTGAGTCCTTCAACTGGTAGCTATAGTAACACCCGTGAATGAGTGACTGTAGTACGCTGCTATGACCCACTCCCCACAGTAAAGCTCTGCTGGGCTTTCAGACACCTGCAATGGCTTGGCACCCTCTCATATAGGGGTTTTTCCAATCAACGGGAACAGTCTTAGCTTGGGAGCTGGCTCCATCCTGCTCGCTATTTACAGCTGCAACCCACAATATATTATGGCAGAAGGAATGAGTCACTGGCAGAGCAATCTGTTACATCAGATAATCACAGATTACCTCCATTAACCTGAATCCCTTCTGTAACCTTTTACAATAATGATCCTAAAAGCTGACGCATACACTTGTGTTGCCATCATGTCTTGCGCTGTCAGTGATTTCTGAGGACAATGTTTTCTGTGATTCCAGGGGTGATAGAATCATAGAATCATAGAATAGTGATGTAGCAGGGTGTAACAGTGAGATCTGCAGAAAGGAGATGTTGGTACCTTATTGCTGGACAAGATGATGGGGGCCAAAGCCAGGCTTTGCAGCTAAGCAAGGGGGAAATCTCCCCTAAAACTGACCATGAGTATTTGCGTCGGCCCTGTTCACCCCTTTCCAGCCTTGCCCTGCCATCCGTGTAGTACCTCTTTCCTCCAAAGCCAAAGTGTGTGCCAACACCTTTTCCCCTCTGCCAGATGATCACAGCAGCTGGCAAATGCTCCCTGTTTTTAGGCGTTTCAGGGTGGTTTCATCCCCTTCTCCACATTTTCTCTATGGAGTGCGTGAAGGCTTGTCATGTATCCAGGATTTAATTTATGCTTTATGCATATATCTGTAGCTGAGAATCTGATGTGTGATTTGCCCAAGGAGAGCTGTGAAGATGGCAGTATAGCCCATGTAAGTGTTCTCATGAGGTTCCCAGCCTGATTTTCACATTTTTTAGCTTGTTTACATCAACTGCTTGAGAAGTGTTGAGTGAGAAGGGTGAATCCAGCAAGACATCATTGGAGGACATTTCTTATAGCTGTTGGGCTGTCTCCCTCCACCGTGAGACTAATTTAATGGTCCACTAGACCACACAAAAATACAGAAGCAGCACAGGAAGAAAACATACTGGGCATCTGATAACACTTCCTCAGTGCCCTCCTACTTGGCTGTCCACATCAGCAGCTTTCCTGGGCTAGTGTCTCAGGTGGGATTAAATGTGGGAGGTGATCCTGTGGTAATGCAATGATTCAGTAGAGCATTTGCATGCAGAAGCAGCGCAAAGGGGCTGCAGAGTCACTTTGCATCAGGCTCTGTCTAGCTCAGACCTGTGTGTTTCATTTCTAAACATCTGGGGTCTGCCGTTCTGCTTGCAGGAGAATAGGAATGAGTACTTAAGGTGAACTATTTATATGCTTGAGGGACTTCGTCTCCTGCCTCCTTCATGGAGACTCTACGCTGTTCCTTTCTTTCTTGCTTTTCTGGTGGCTGTTTTCCTGACCCAGACATAAAACCATCTAAACTGAAAAGCGTGCTGTTGTTTACGTACGGAAAGCAAAACACATCTGGATTTCTGGGTTCTTATCAGAGCATCTCAAAGATTTACCAAGTCTACCTCTTAGGCGGAACTAATAAATCAGTCAGGCCTGATAAAACAGCCTGTCTCAAATCATTATTTTTTTCATGACACTCACTAAAATTCCTTTCCTTAGCCCTGTTGGTAAGTTTATTGAGGTGAGGGCAAAAAAAACCCCAGGAAAGAACATAAGTCTCAGGGCTTGGCTACAGACTGTTGATAAGAACACACTTGAATTCTCACCTCCCATCCAGCTGGATCTCCTCCCCACAGTTCAGAAATACTCTTTACAGAACTCAGATGTCAGGAACACAGAGGCTAAGTTCTTTTTTTAGAGACTGCAGAACTATTTGCAGTAGAAAAAGCCCACACAGCTCTTTGACAGGGACAGACAGAACCCACGTGGATCCCTGCTCCAGGCTGGGTTTTTGTATGTTCTTCTGCGAGAACTAACACCAGAGTTTTCAGAAGAGCTGAGCCTCACGTAGTTGCTTGTACCAGGGCTGGGTTTCCTTCTGTGTTCCTTCTGCCTGTGTCACGCTTCCCATTGTACTGCTGTGTTGCAAAACATCAGAATTGAACAATGTGGAGCAGCAACTCAGCAGAGCCTCCTTAGGCTTCTAGTAATTTTTCTCAGTGTCTAACTAGGACTCACAAGTCCCTTCAGGATAGTTTGATTTTAAGGGCCAGCCCTAAAAACATTTGGGTTGCCTGAGGAACACCATTGAATCATCATAGAACCATAGAATACCAGGTTGGAAGGGGCCTTGTGGACCATCTGGTCCAACCTTTCTAGACAAAGCATGACCTAGACTAGGTGTCTGTCCTGGGTTCAGCTGTAGCAGTTATTTTTCTCCTTCTTGATAGCTGATGCAGTGCTTAAACCATAACAATGTCCCAGCACCCTGTTCATCTTAAGATTAAGTGTTCAACACTTGGAAATCCACTACTTCCCTGGGAAGGTTATTCCAATGGCTGATTGTTCTCATTGTGAAAAAATTCTCCTCTTGTGTCCAGTCAGCATCTTCCTAGGAGTAACTTATGCTCATTGTCCCTCATCTTCTCCATGTGGCTCCTTGTAAGAAGAGTCTCCATCTTCTTTGTAGCCACGCTTTAAATACTGGAACATGGTGTTGAGGTCTCCCCTGAGCCTTCCTTTCTCAAGGCTGAACAAGTCCAGCTCTCTCAGCCTTTCTTCATATGAATCCATGAGCACTACAGATGCTTCTGGGCAATCTACATGGCAATGGGCAAGACATTGACTATAGAGGGGTGATGAGTTGCATTTGCAGGTTTGGAGGCATTGTTTTAGCAGCTTGCATGCATGTTACTAAACCCAAGGTAATAAATATATTTAACGGGTCATAAGTTTAAAAAGCCATTGCTTAAAGGGGAGTTCCTTCCTGGAAAGATGTTATCAATCCCTATTCAAGCAGGATTTCTGGAGCAGAGATTTGCATTTTTCTTTGGAAGAATAGGAAGCAGGTCTCCTACAGTCAATGTAAATCTCAGCTGTGCAAATAAACGTAAGAGAACAGGTAAGGAATGTGGGAATTTAGATTCACTTGAGCATTCAGATATGGGCAGGCCGCGTTCCTTGTTTAATTCCTGTGTGCTTCAAAACATGTGATGGTTGGGAACATTTCTGACAAAAGAATCTTCCTTTCTGAGAATGGAGTTCTGTCAAAAATGAAAGGGTTTTGCAGGCAAGTGTCTACTTGAGAGAAGGATTTGCTTTTTCTAGCTTCTTTTTGACAATATAGAAACATCATTTTAATGAAGCAAAGAATGTCAATTTACCATACCCATTTTGTTCAAATGATATAATGTATCTTAATACTCCATTTGATATGTTCTATGATAATGTTTTGACGTTAGAGAACTGAGATGACTCAAATGTTATCAAAATGAAGCGTTTTAATGTCTTTTAAATCAGAATTTTCTGGAACTTTGAAATCCTGACTCTCAGCTCCAGTTTGAAGGAAAACTCTACCGAGAGATTCAGCATTTGTAGCAGGGCGATGACCTTGTTTCTCAACAGCTCTGTTCAAAAGGTTCATCTCCCATAGTAATCATTAATAATGAAGTGTTACAAATGTTTTCTGTTACCTACACCACTGATGGACAAAATCTCTTAGTACTCCCCAGGTTCAGATATCATAGCCTCTGCATGCTCCTGCAAGAGACCTTACAGGTCCAGAAACAGCTTCCAGAGGAGCTTGTTGCATTGTCTCCTTTGCTCTTGTTGCCAACTCCAATGTCGAATACTGTCCAGGCACCTTCCAATTTGAAGCCATCAACTCGGTTCATCTCAACAGCCTGTTGAGCCACCCAATACATGCTAATGCATTCCAAACGCAACTAAACTGCCTGGATTTGTGCCAGTAGCCTAGGTTACTTTGAGGTCAAGAACAAGAAGTTAAAATTTTTGGGTCTGCTTGAATTTACTATTTTAGATGATGTGTTGTTATTTTTATAAGATTTACTGTTTCTGGGGTTTTAAGATTGTAAATCCTCAGTATATGTTATATCTTCTGCGTTATCTTTGTGGCATAAAAGCCAATGATCTCCTTTTGCTCATTCATCAGCTGTAGATAAACACAATACAGCTAAAATTCAAAGCATAAAAGAGAGGGATGCCATAATACACAGACTAAAGGAAAAAACAGGGGAAAACTAAACTGTATCCAGGGAAATTAGATCACCAAACAGCTCCCTGTTAACACGTGTATGTGATAACAGCAAAATTTAGGCCCATCATATGTGAACTAGCCCAGAATACTCAAAACTAACTTGTTGAAATAGTCTCAAATTTCCCTTAAAATACCCAGTGGAGGGTGCAGGCAGATGTGTATAGAGAGTGCCACAATCTGGGATGCCCACTGAAGACCCACACTAAAAATTAAAGATTTTTTAGTATAGTTAAGGTCCTTTCAGTGTGTTCTCACTAGGCATAAAGGTAGCTTATGTAAAGACTTCTTTATATTCCCAGAGTAGTACCAAAATGGCCTTGACTTATGATAGTCAATCCCTGAGGATCCGTTTTCAAAGACTAATCCCTTGGCTTCCTATCCCTTCAGGGCAATGGATGTCATTAAAGTGTATTATTGGCATCACATTATTATTACCATGTAAAATATGTTATTAAAGTCATGTTTCAGCCACCCATCAGGATCTACAGTACTACTTGAGTTCTTATTTAAATAATAGGTAGATATTCCTGCAATAAATATTTGTGAACGTTGACTTCTGTAAACCAGAAGGACTTCAGATGCCAGTTGTGTACAAAATGTTTTGCCCTCTGGTCCTCTAGTAACCAGATTGCAAAGCTAGCCTGCCTCTGTTGGGAAGAAGCTTGCATTTTTGCTTATGAAATTCCCATCTCTGTGGTTCTGAAGGCTCAAACATGAGATATATCTGCTGTTCCTTTCCAAAAAGCAATGGGATGTTTTACACAGCGGTTGTCAGGCTTATGTATTTGTAGAGGCATGCAGATGATTTATGTGCAAACATGCTGTGACAGCAGGGAAGATGGGCACAAAACCATTATCACGGTCTGTGACTGTTCAGAGAGTTATGTTCATCAAAAAAGGCTGCAAGAGATAAAGGCAGATTAACATTGATAAGAGGAGATATATAACGCGATTCTCTTTTGAGGGCATGTTTGGGCATTTTGTTGTACCTTATGAAACAAGAGCCTCTAAAAACTTATTTGCGGCGGCATTTTGTCCCAGTGGGTGGTGGACACCTGCCAGCTTTTGAAACCCATCCCTGATACTCCTCTTTTCCCTTGAGGTGACATAGAAGGAGATTCATAGAGAGGTTCCTAAAGGTCTTGTGATTGCTTTAAGTTAGTCAGGAGTATCACCTAAGATCTTGTAAGGATAAAACAGGGTTCCTGTGGGGTTTTTTGTGCTTTCCCAGATAAGAAGGGCAGGATGAAGGGCAGAGAGCAAGCAGTGGCTCTGAAAACAAACCGTCTTTATTTGCTAGTACAGCTGGACTAAAATGAAAGAAGAATGGTGAACCTGGGTGAACGTCTATGTGGAGCAGGTCTAAGAAGGGTGAAACTGTTTGCTGTAGAGGCTAAATGTGTTAGATATGAAAAATCCTTAAGGGAAAGTGGTGGGCTGATGAGTTACATTCATGCAATCTCATTAGGAAAACAAGCAGTTTAAAATTGGTATTCTTTTCCTTCACAAGGACATGGTTAATCTCTGAGACTCACACTCACATGAGGCAAAAGGGCATTCAACAGTCCAGGGCATTTACCAGGAGCATAAAGAACAGCCTGAATTTAAGTAGCATAGCTTCTGAAAAAGAAGATGACATTTTGGAAGTAATATACCTTCATGTTTAGTTACCCATATCTAATTAATAGGGTATGGAAGAAAGTTCCTGCTTTCCGAATGCTTTAGAAACAGCTTTCTAAGATCTTCCTCTGAAGCTGCCTGAGGCCTGTCCTGTGCTAGACAGACCATTTGTTTAATATGGCAATGTTATATATACAATATAGCTGCATATACTTTGATGGGAGAGAGTGCATAAAGGAAGGCTGGAAAGAGAGAAGAAATGTAAACTTCTTTTGAGTGGAATAACGATGATTTTTGGACTACTAATATTTTTTTTAGAGTTTGCTTCACTGCTTTCATATGTAATCAAGGCCTTGCAATCAGAATGTACACAGCTTTGTACTCTTGTTGGAAGGCCTGGCTACTGTTGTGAAATGGGAGATACAAACTGTAGTCATCCTTCAGTGACCTGTACACAGTTTACCTAAATTGTGGATTAGCAAGATTGCAGCTAACGCAGTTGAAGGCAATGAAATGTTTGGCCATCTTGGGTTAGCCAGGCCTGACTGCATGGGGTGTGATGCAGGGTTATCAGCTTGGTCAAGAAGACAGCAAAAGTATGAAGCCAGCTGAGCCATGCTTAAAAGCCATCTTGGATGGTAGCATGAGGCACAAATGGAACATGCTATGGGCATGATGCTGGAATGAATTCATCCATCATTATGTTTATCTCTCTGCTATGGAATACCTTTAAGCAACTGAGCTGGAGCATGGCTTGATCCTGTTGTTAGCAGGATTAGCAGGCTGAAGGCCTTGACTTCAGCTCCTTGCTCTGTCTCCGAGTTCTCAAATCATTTTGGATGAGCCACTTAATATCTCGCTGGCTTATTGATGTGCAAGTACTCTTCTACCTCCTCTTGGTGTTAATAGAGTAAGCATATCTTGAATAACGGAAGCAAAAAAAAGTAGGCACTTTAGGCTAAGAGTAGATTCCACTTGCAAATGGTTTATGTGTGTGCCTCTGGTAATGTCTCTGTCTTTACAAGCAGAGATCAGAGCTAGATTTGCCATCCAGCATCACAAGACGCTATGATAAACACCATGTATTTTTCAGTAGGTAGGATGTAGAGCAAATGCTTTTGTTTCCTGTAGGACTGGTTGACATGTCAGAGAATTAGCTTCAATCCTGTTTACAAATGCTGAGTTAAGTGCATGCAAGGGAGCGGAGCTGAGATTTCATGCCATTGCTGGGAGCTCACCTTGTGCCTTTATCAGCAAACCAAGATTTTAAAGCAGTCAGACCCCCCAACACCACACTGATGGAACCCACATCTAAATATGGCACATCTGTCAAGCCTTGCCCTGCGAAGCTGCCTTGAAGATTGCAAATCCTCTTGTCCAGAATAGACAGCGCAGTCAAGGCAATGTGTGAAAAGCTTCCCTTTGCAACCTGCACAATTACTGACCTATGCAGAGAAACCTTCCCCTTTAGCTTTTAGCTCTTCTAGGCAATTTATCCTGCCTCAGCTGTCTTGCTGCGTTATGTCCTTCAAACCCCTTAGAATTAACGTTTGGAGCCAGCAAACACTGCTGGCTCCACAAGAGAAGCTGAGAGCGGAAAGGTCAGGTCGATTAAAGCACTTGATCAGAATCTTTAACATAAAGACGTCACAGGCAAAACAGTAACGCTACTTCACGCTCAGCTAAGAGCAAATGATTCATCAGGCAAGGCTGCTTATTTTTGGAGGATGGCCACAAAAGAGGAGAGAACACCCTGGCTGTATCGATCATGGTTGTAACAGGGCACTGCAGAGCCCTCCTCCAGTTTTGATGGAAATTTAAAGTCAGAAATACATCATCCGATGTAAATATATCACTATGCATTTTACATCAGCTGGATTTTACAAGCGTTCTGGCCCAGCTTAGCAGAATCATTTTGTCTGTGCACAAATCTCAAAGCTGCCATTTAGAGCAAAGGGCTATTTTGCAATGCTCTGCACAGCCTGATGCTGCTGAAGATGCAACCATTTTGGGAGGACTTCTGTAAAGGTGGCTGGAGAAGCGGGCGTGCTCTGAAATCTCTGGTGCTTCGGCCCAGAGGGAAGACCTTCACTGGGTGAAGATGCACCAGTGTTGAGCAGATGAGCCCTAAAAGATGCTTTTATCCAGCTTACCCCACCTCCTGTGTCCAGAAATGATCGGAAGCACTGTTCTAGCAAGAAGCACTGCCCAAGCAGCTGCATATGAGCAGGCATGGAGGCAGCACACCTGTCATGGTTTAAGCCTCCAAGCCACGCAGTTTTACTCACTCACTCAACTCCCCTCTTTTTCTTCCCCCAGTCCCGGGAAGACGGGGAGGAGAATTAAAAGAATGCAACTCCCACAGGTTGAGATAAGAACAGTTTAGTAACTAAGGTATAA